>JAOXOE010030460.1:0-13047 GCA_028565055.1 Phoeniculus purpureus | reverse complement strand
GTGGTCCTGCTGTGGCAGGGGGATTGGATTAGATGATCTTTCAAGGTCCCTTCCAATCCCTAATGTTCTGTGATTCTATGACTATAAGAAACAAACTCAGGTAATCTGCTTTAAGAAAATGACATATAATCCCTCCACCAGAAAGTATCTCTGGTCAGAACAGGAACTGAGCTGCATTTTCGTCACTGTAAGTACACAGGAATATTGCATTACATGGTATTACAAGTTCCTCACCACTGTCTTCAGTTGGGTAATAAATAAAATGATGAATACAGATTATAAGAAAGGATTAAGAAACGTACTGCTAGTTGGTTTAGAAACCCCTGAATTCCCTAATATATTATTGCCAAACACACTTCACTCCTGTGCTCAGCTTTTTGACATCTAAGCACTTATTTAGCTGTGACCAGCACTTCTAAAACATTCAGTAATGCTGATTAATTAGAACAGCTCAAGTGGGTAGATTTAGTTCAAATTTCAAGCATCAAATGTGAGCTGGGTGAAAAAACAAGCCTTTCCTAACTATAAACCAAACAGAAATGGATGAAGACTAAATACACAAACTACCCACAAAGGTCTGGTGTTTGTGTGCTTTAGGTATAGAACAAATCATATGCAGGTGAGTAATCTCAGAGTAAAAAGCACTATCTCTGGAGCAATTGCAGCAGAGCCACGGCCCCTGTGAACAGCTGACTACAGTATGTGGGGCAATGGGTGTGAGCTGGAACAAAGGAGGTTCCATATCAATATGAGAAGGAACTTCTTCACTGTGAGAGTGACGGAGCACTGGAAGGGGCTGCCCAGGGGGCTTGTGGAGTCTCCTCTGGAGACATTGAAAACTTGCCTGGACATGTTCCTGTGTGACTTGATCTAGGTGGTCCTGCTGTGGCAAGCAAATTGGACCGGATGATCTTTCAAGATCCCTTCCAATCCCTAATGTTCTGTGATTCTTTGATGTGTCCCCAAAGAAGTTTCACAAAGGGTTGTGTCAACCAGGTAAGTGGTGACAGCTGAAACACACATCAATGTAGCCTAGTCACACTATTGTAAACCTCTTCTGAAACAATAAAAATTGACTAATAGGGCTTGTGAATTTAACCTAAATCTGCCATCGAGTTTGTGTGTATGCCAGGTGAGGTTTAGGCTAGTTGTTAGGAAGAATTTCTCCACACAAAAAGGTTATCAAACCTTGGAACAGGCTGCCCAGGGTGGAGTCATCATCCCTGGAGGGATTTAAACAATGTGTGGAGCTGGTACCGAGGGAGAAAGTTTATTGTCCTAGCAGTGGTGGGTTTAAGTTTGTACTTGATGAGGTCTCTTCCAACTAAAAATACTCTTTCTGTGATTTTTGTGTGTGTGGAGTGGGGTTGCATAACCCTTTTGAACTCAGAACTACCAAGAAGCAGTCAGTATCTACAGAAGCCGGAGCCTCACAGCTATAAACCACCTCTAAAGCCCTGTTCAACATACTTCATCCAGTCACCATATCCAAGAGAACAGATTATCTGCTTGCAATAATAAAATGCTGGAGTGGTCAGCCTTCCTCAGATCAAGGTCTCCCATTCTGTTCTCTTATCATGTTAATTGTCCAAAATCATCACAGTCGCCTCTGGAATGACTGCACCCATTCAGGCTCTTCTGGGGCACAGAAAGGACCATGACAGGAACTGGGCTGATCAAGTAACCCCACGAAACCTAAGTGGGCTTTGGGAAGGAGGATCAGTGAATTCTTAGTTTTATTTTTATTGATAGAAGCTGAATTTCCATCTGCTCGTTGTGAGAAGCAGGAAGGAGAGAGGAAGGCACTTGCTGACTCAGAGGAGATATCACTGATTGATGCCTGATAGGAAGCAGTCAAATGGAGAGTCACACTGCAGCTCCATGGGAGGTGTCTGTCAAGCCTTGACTACAGTGTTTGTGAACAAATGGTGAAACTGACTGTTTCCTGCTGATTGGAAGAGAAACCCAACAACAGGGAACTCAGACACTGGCAATATGCCTTAGACTACGGGTGCTGTCACGTAAATCCTGAGCTTGCCTGCTTTTTCTGCCACTACACATGGAGAGGGGTGTTTAGCAACAGTATAGGAAAAGGCCCAAAAAGGGTTTGAGGATCTCTTCTAGGTTCCTGTGTTTTCATAGAATCATACAAAGTGTTGGGTTGGAAGGGCCCTCCAAAGGTCATCTAGTCCAACCTCTATCACCTAGTGCAATCCCTGAAAATGAAAAAAACTCTTCCTTCAAGTTTGTTTTCCTTTTGCCTCTCCAGCAGACCAACCCAACAAAGAAATTAAAAAAAAGGGAAGGATCACAGACAGTTTTCATGATGAAATATATTGATTCGTTTGATATGTATTTGCTCTTAGCTTAAATTATTAACTTTCATTAGAAATAAAAGAGCACAAGAGAAGAGAGAACTGCCTGTTTCTAGTGCTGAGTGGAGGCAGCTGGGAACTGACAAAAAAGACAGATCTCAGGGCCACAGATGATTGTTGCTGGAAGGAATCAACACCATCCCAATTAAAAACCAGTAATATTCATCTTTGATAGCTTTCAGGTCTCATCAGACACAACAAATTACAGAACAGCTTGTGTAACAGAACATTCTCATAAGCTGAAGTTGTCCCACCCTCAGACAAATGCTGAGTTGAAGACCAGTGACTCTGTTCTCCTGATTTCCTACAGCAACTACTCTCCTGGCTGCAGTGAGTTCCACAACAACTTGCACTATTTGCTTTAAGAAAGATGACAAAACCAAACTGTCAAAAAGTCTCGCTGAAGGGAATTCAGACTTTTGGGTCCAAGGTAACTTGAGGAGAAGGCATGGCTGGCAGTCCCTACAGTGTGATCATTTCTTCCTTTGTCCCATATTGAAAACCTATTCAGTCAAGGGAGGTTATTCTCCCCCTTTACTCTGCACTGGTGAAACCCCACCTGGAGTACCGGTCCCAGTTCTGGAGCCCTCAACATCAGAAGGACACAGAGCTCCTGGAAGGTGTCCAGGGGGGATGTTTAAAACCCGCCTGGACACGTTCCTGTGCGGCTTGATCTAGGTGGTTCTGCTCTGGCTGGGGGATTGGACTGGATGATCTTTTGAGATCATTTCCAATCCCTAATGTTCTGTGAATCTCTGTAAAAAGTAGGGGCTGGAGGATGAGCAAGATTCCATTCCTAATCTTAGGTCATCAGCTTCTGAATCATAGAATGATGCACTCATGCTTCTGAACTCAAAGTTGGCTGTACCCCAAGCTAAAGGTAATTTTTATGTCAAATACTTAACTCCAGAACATCATACATACACACAGAGAGTGAATGCTTGTTGAACTTATGGACTGATTAAGAAGGAGTTGAAACAAAGTCATAGTTAGCTGGCTACATAAGAAAATGCAGATAATTAGTTGACTCGAGACTTTAAAAAGTGGAAAGCTGTTATCAACTTCACTTTCACCGCTCTTGTAGGTGGAAAGGGCCAGTGACAGTACAGATGAGCTGCTCTGACAGTCATGAAAAGCCATTTGCTTCTGAAAATCAATATATTTCAACAAGGTTGCAAGTGGTTGCTCCCAAAGATAAGCAACTGGAAGGCAGCAAAAACCTGAAGCTTTTCTCTTTTTTTTTGAGATTTGCATTCAACAGTTGAGGAATTTGTTAATTTAATGTTCAGCATTTCTTCGAAGGCAGAATTTAAGGTACTAATTTTCAGGAGAAAATTAAAGTGATTACATTGCTCTCTTAGCCTTCCCTCTTCAACTGTTTCTGGAATATAAATGCATTTCTGAGGTGACCAGAATAATTTGTAATTTGTTGGCAACTGGGTGACACTGCTCTGCTTTGAGAACCATTATGTACGGAAACCTCTCCGACCCCAGTGCTGCCTGACCCAAGTTACACCTTGTAAGCAAAGTAAGATGTTTCTCCCACTCTTGTTTCTACATCAAATCACAGCATAGCTCTTTTCCTTCTGCTTTGCTGTTGCAACAATCCTACCTCTAAGTCTTCTCTCTCGTCTACTGTATGGTCTATGTCTCATGCCAACCCAAATGAGGAAATCACTAGCTTCGTATTCACATTCTGCTTTCTTCACTTTCTCCATAGTAATGCTCTCATGTCTTCCAAGGGAGAGCTGACAAAATACAATGTAATTACAGCTTTCTTTTTTTAATTCCTTTCCCTTCCTTCCTTCCTCTCCCTTCCCTTTCTCCTTTTCCCACTAACCAGATCCTCTTTCCTCACTGCAGACATTCTCAGTGCCTTTCACACCCTCCTGGTTTTTACTTTTCAAAATACTAATTTGCTTTAGCTTTAGAGAAGTAAATACAAATATAAATATATCAGTCTCAACCTAATCTTTCACTTCCTCCAACACTAGCTGCCTCATGCTCTTCTAGCTGCCTTATTCAGTCCAGTCATGAAACATATCGTAATTGCCATATGAAGCTAGTTTTGCTGATTTCACCATAGGACTCTACAGCCTGTCTCCTGTCATTTGCACTCAAGTAAACCTGTTCAGATTCAATGCTACATGATGGAGTACGTCACATCTCACATTTCTAATGGCTCCACTGGCATGCCTCACAGAAGATCATTCTAATCCCTCCTTGCAGCTTTCTGTAACAGTTTCTTCAGAGCCTGGTCCTCCTAATGCTTTACCCAAGTAATCTCAAAGACACAAACTCAATGCCACCTATATGCTGACAGCAAACAAATCTGCCTGTCAAGCCTTAACTCATATAGTTTACTTACACATCATTTGATTAAGGTTCTCCTCACCTACTTAGACAGACAAAACCATCATCCAAACTCTTATGACAACATCCTTTAGTTGCTCACTAGAAAAGGTATTGATCTCCCTTTTCCCACTCAGAGCACTGTTGGTTGTCCAAGGCTACCAAATGACACATTTCTTCACACGGTTTAGTTAGCTTTCCCTTTTTTCATCACATTAAACACAAGCTGCTTGTTCTCATTTTCAAGAGTCTTTATTGCTCACCTCTGCCCTTCCTCTTCCCCCATTATCTCTCATTTAGTCTCCAAGGACAGACAGTGGATATTAAGACCATACCAACCACTATTGCTTTACTCTTTCATTATATTCCCTATCTGGCCATATTAATCTGTGATCTCCTGTCTTACACACAGCTTTGGGAGCCCTTCTAGATCTCTATTTTTCAAGCACACAGCATGAAGGAATCCCAGTGTGTTCCTCAGGCACTGTCATAAACAAATTAAGACAAGAAATAAGAAACAAAAAAAATAGTGATAATTTTTTTTGTGAGATACCTCTATCTAGAAAATCTATCTAGAGCAAGAACAGCCCACTGCGACCTTCAGAACTGAAAGAGAAATCTTGTACCCTAAACCAAAACCAACCCTCTTGAGAAAACTGGCCATCAAATGCATTGAACCATATGAGGTCAGGATTCTTGGCGGAACAGTGACCTTCCAGTCACTGAACGAGGACGTCAGAAGGCTGGAGAAGACTGTTCACAAGAGCAGGGAATGATAGGGTGAGAGGTCATGGTTTGAAGCTGGAAAAGGGCAGATTTAGGCTGGATAGGAGAAAAAAGTTCTTGAATCTGAGGGTGGGGATCCCTGGAACAGGCTGCCCAGAGACGTGTTGGAGGCCACATCCCTGGAGCCATTCAAGGTCAGGCTGGATGGGGCTCTGGGCAACCTGGTCTACTCAGAGATGGCCCTGCTTCTTTCTTGTAGGGGACTAGACTAAAAGACCTTTGGAGGACCGTTCCAACCCTGTGATCCCATCAATCTATGATTCTATGTTTAGTTGGCTAGGAGATACAAATAATGGGATGTAAACCATCATTTCTACACAAGGAAGCCACACTTGCCTGTCTCCTTTCTTTTTTTTTCCCTTTTCTTCAGTGTAGCTGTGCACAGATCTTCTTCAAAGGCTATCTTTCCATCTACAAACCCACCGCAATAAAATCAACTGTTCTGCTAACCAGCCTTGGATATCTTTCAGGAGAACAAATGAGAACATCATTGACTGAAGTATCTTGACAATCTTTCCTCCATAACACACAGGAGTTTTTTCCTGTCTTCTGTGCTCATATTAAATACACTGTGTTTTATCAGCATCTTGAAAAAAGCAAAGTGAATGAGCTTTTCTTCCCACTTTAACAGCACATGAAAGAAGCTAGGAAGGCAAGGAAGGTGAGGAATGTTCAACACGAGGTGAAATTATTTCTGTTCTAGGATGATCCCTCACTCTGCTGAGCCCTGTTAGTTCAATAGACAGAAAGCCATGGTTGTTTACATTTCAAACCATACTACAGCAGAACACATGGCCCCACTCTAAACGGTTTTGGCAAACCAAATGCAAGACCTGAACTTTTTTATTTGTCACTCTGCACCACATTGCTTTCTGAAAACTAAATGCAGAGAGTATTTGTCTCCATGCACTGACTTGATGTACCTGCTCATGAGGAAACGCCCTCTGATAGTCTTAAATAGTGAATCTGTTCTGGTGCACAATTCTTGTGTAAAACTGATTCCACCTCCAAATCCCATAATTACAACACTAGAGAAGAACATCAAAGACACAATGACCCATTTACCCAGTAACATTTGTCATCTCTGAGCTGAAGGAACAAGACATAATCACAAACACCACACAACTTAGTAGATGTAACCTCCACACAGAGATAAGCACCAATGACTCAAAACGAAAAGGACCCCTTGATTTCAGTAATGCTGTTGAAGCTCAACAAGTGACTCACCTCTATACCAGAAACTTCTGACCTTGAAGTCTCTTGGCAACTGTAAGCGTATCTACATTAAAAATTCTAAGGGGGAATTTGTAAGTCTCAGGACTTCAGACCTGACTTCATTTTCAACCTCTCTAACAGAGTTTTACATGGGAAAAATACTTCAGTGCTTTCACATACACCTTGCAAACTTCTGTCAAGAAGCTAATCACAGCTGTTGGTTTCCAGATTCAGAGCAGATAGGTCATACTGAAATGCAACCTCTTTGTTTCTACACAGAGATACAAACGTGAGGTTGCAAATCCTCATGATGCAAAGTTTTAGACTAGATAAACCATTTCATTCAGGCTCAAGTCTACTTCCTTCCTCCCCCATCCCTTGTTTATGATGTTACTTGGCTAGACCTTTCTGTTCTCTTCACTGAGGTGAATTGTGATTGCAGCTGAACAAGAGTTTTCATATTCATCACACTTACATATCAACATTTTGTATTTCATAGGCCAAGCATGATCAGACTTGATGGGGACTCCAGTGGAAAACCTCACAGCCGGAGGAAACCTGCTTTGGAGATTCTGTTCTATCATCCTACTGGCATATTTTCTAAAGTAAGGGTTTTCCATGTAGAAAACTGTACGCAGGTTCCTTCTCCTTCCCCAATGACACACATGGTAACCGAGATAGTTTTGCTTATTCATTCCTCTTCCTGCCCTCCCCACACATCTGTTTATCAGTGCTGATAACCTAGTACAATTACAGCTGTTTAACGAATCCTTTTTCAATTCTAGTTCAAAGCAGGGATGCGATGTCACTGCGAGACATTAAATGCTTCTACTCCTCCCCAGAAATGGATATATATGAGAGGTAGTCCAAGTGACTCTTTTATGAAGGGTTTTTACAGGATGCAGCATGAAAGGGGCCATATAAACGCAAGACATACTTTTTCATAGTCCAATACCTCAGTGAAAGGTTGCAATTAGTGGAAGCACTGCTTAACACAAATCAGAGTTCTGCATTCAATGCGGCATCTTGACGAGATGTAGATTAGTTTATGTTGGAGATAAAAAGCAGCTTGTAGTAAAATATTGTAATGATGGTCTGGAGAAGCTTTGAAATCAATAGATGACAAGTTAGTGAAATTAGGGAGGCCTGACCTGCTCTGCTAGGAACAGCAAGTACATCAGATAGCCCCGGATTTATTTGACCTTAGATTTCTTGCAATTGTTTTCTTTACTGTGACTTCTAAGTTCCATAAATGCTGTAGGAATTTGTTTGCATCGCTGTTCTTGCAGCTTTTTTAAATCTGAGTTTATTTTATACTAGATACGGTGAATGGTTAAAGCAGAGAGGAGTGCCAGGAGCGCAGAATGTTCTTAGCGCTACTGGATATTTCAAGGCTGTGATTTATTTGCAATGTAATTCAATTATTAAAAATAGACAGTATTTTTATATCGTTCAATCCTGCTGCACACCAAATCACAAAAGGCAGGTATTTTCTATTAGTGTCTGACAGCATGAGGTTACTGAGGCCATAAAATAAAAACCTTACAGTTTTAGCATAAACTATGATTAATTTTTATTAGGACGATCTATTTATACATTAGAAACTATCCATTTATTTGTAGATTCTCTTCCCCCACCCCTGCAAGTTTAGTAGTTCCCCTTGGTGCAGAATGCAGAATTGTATATGAGATATTTGAGTGTCTAAAACGATGTATGATAAATGAAGTAGCATGCTACTTATACGCTTATCATGTTCCCTGACTAGCAACAGGTTCAGCAAAGGGCACAGCCAGTAAATGAAATTTTCCACCAGGACAATATATCATCACAAGAAATGTATGCGTTGGAAACACACGAGCTTGCTTGAGATGCGGACAAGGTGTGAAATGGTAAAAAATGAAAAGCAGAAACAGCATACAGTAAATTTCCAATTCAGCTCAATTTCCATACTGGTTGAGCCTGGTGCTTTAACTGTTTGAAGTCACACAGTTTAGAAAATAATAAATACAGACAAACAAACTTAGCTCAGGTTTAAAGCCAGAATAAACTTCATTAGATACCCCATAACTTTTGAGAAAAGCAACTGGGAATCACAGAACATTAGAGACTGGAAGGGACCTCAAAAGATCATCCAGTCCAATCCCCCTGCCACAGAAGGACCACCTAGACCAAGTCGCACAGGAACATGTCCAGGCAGGTTTCAAACATCTCCAGAGAAGGAGACTCCACAACCCCCCATGGGCAGCCCCTTCCAGTGCTCTGTCACCCTCACTGGGAAGAAGTTCCTTCTCATACTAATGTGGAAACTCCTCTGTTCCAGCTCACATCCGCTGCCCCTCATCCTATCACTGGGTGCCCCTGAGCAGAGCCTGGCTCCATCCTCCTGACACCCACCCTTCACAAATTTAAACATGAATGAGGTCACCCCTCAGTCTCCTTTTCTCCAAGCTAAAGAGACCCAGCTCCCTCAGCCTTTCCTCATCAGGGAAATGCTCCACTCCCTTCATCATCTTTATGGCTCTGCGCTGGACTCTCTCCAGTTGTCGCATGTAAAAAGAATCAGAGGTCATCCCACAACAGAAAGAAAATACAAACTGGCACTGAACAGACCCTGTGACTCCTCCATGCACCTGAGAGGGTCAGGACCATCACCCCATAAAAACAGCAAGTTTAGATAACCCAAATGCCTTTGCTCTGTTCATATCTATTGAACTCAGAACTAATAAGTATAAAACTTTGAATTAAATTTGGAGACCTTGGAAAGTTTACTCGTGACACAAAGAACTAATAAAGCTGGAAGGAAACAATACATTTTTAAAGCTAACTGAGACTCAGAACATCGGGTTAGGACTGTTCAAACTGCGCTCACTGCCACATCATTTTGACAGTACAGCAGTGTCTCAGCAGGTTGTAATGCAACTCTTTGGTATTTCTAAGTGCACTGGGCCTTGAGGATCACTCTCTGGGAAGAGACGTCAAGGTTGTTATTACAAAGTTGTTTACATTTAATTAAAATCATCAACTTATCTGCATTTCCAGAAGGTTAATAAATCTGGCACATTTCTAGAGGGATTATAATTAGAACATATATGTCCCAGCAACTTTCCTCTCTTTCTGCAAGAATTCTATAAAATATTTAGGCCCATCAAATATTGAATATGCATGCTTAATGATCTAAACATTTATTTTAGAATGAGATTTTTGAGTGCCAGAAGTTAATCTGTAAATTCTTCAAGGCAAAAGAAGATTTGGCATAGGTGCCAGCTGAGCTTTAAAAACCTGATGACCTTTCATTCAGCCCAGCTAGTTTACAGAAAAGGTCTGCAGTCTCCCTAGATTTAATCTCATTGATAGTTTCAGGTTTTTGAATCCTACACTTCTACTACCTAGAGATGTACTTGGGTTTGGATTCTGCACATTTTCTAGTAGATTTATCCGCCCCCTATTCCACTGACAGCAGCAATATTTCTACACTTATGGATCATCTCCTCCGGTATTGTCGTTGCGAGATGTCATGACATGATTCCCACCTTGGTGCATAAAGATGCTCTTCTGAAGTGCTACCTAGATGGACAGAGCTAAGCATGCTGTCCAGGTGTGCCTCTCCTCCTTACTCAAGGCAAGACATGGAAATGTCCTCTAGCTAAGAGCTGCTGTGAGAAGGACAGCAGAGGCAAACAAGCTGGAGTGGGGTTGGGACTAACTAGATGCCAAGTGGATCAGGTCCCCGGGGCACAGCAGTGAGTACACTGGCTTCTTGGCCCCAAGACAACCTGTGCTATTTTCCACCAAGCAACATTTGCTGATGATATCGGCAAGGCGAGAACCACAGCCAGCTCATGCGTTATGTTGCTGATGTTACAGAATCAAATTTTATAGGAGAAGGCAGCTGGAAGAGGTCTCAGGAGAAATCTAGCTCACCTCTATCCAAACACAAGTTCAGCAATGCTTGCGTCATTTTGACAGATGCTCACCAAACTTGTTTGTAAAGCCTTCCGATACCAAAGGATTCCTAATCTCCCTAGCAAGTCTTGACCACTCTTAGCATTATAAAGCTTCTTCTGCCCTAATGACCAAACTCCCTGTGCAGTTTAAACCTATTGCAGCTTATTTTCTGCCTTTAATGTATTTTAAAATTACTTTGTCTTCCCTGAATGTTTTCTTCCACAAACTATTCAATCTTCTCTTTGGTATCATGGTTTCTGTATCTGTGACCATTGTACCTGGTCTTCTCTTCTCCTTCTAATGATCTGCAATCACAGTTTGCCAGTCACTAGTTCACAGAGTGTGCCTCATCAGAAATTTGCTTCTGTAGTTTGCTGATGAGAAAGCACTCTGAAACAGCATGGAAAACCCAAGTCAACGGCCACTATGAATGTATTTGCTCTCCTGTTCAAAAGGTGTATTGTTCAGACGCAAGAGAAAGTTCAGCATGTCTGATACGATTTGCTGGTGGTGCGCCTGTGACCTTTGCTTCCACTTGCACGTGCATTATGTGAAGGGTGGGTGTCAGGAGGATGGAACCAGGCTCTGCTCAGTGGCATCTAATGATAGGACAAGGGGCAATGGGTGTGAGCTGGAACACAGGAGGTTCCACATCAATATGAGAAGGAACTTCTTCACGGTGAGTGTGATGGAGCACTGGAATGAGCTGCCATGGGGGGTTGTGGAGTCTCCACTTTCTGGAGATGTTTAAAACCTGCCTGGATATCTTCCTGTGAGACTTGATCTAGGTGATCCTGCTGTGGTGAGGGGATTGGACTGGATGATCTTTCAATCCTTAGTGTTCTGTGATTCTGTGGTCTCATTTTTAAATTCCAGTTATTGTCATTAATAATGAAGCACTGTTTCTCATTACCCTTCTTCTTCTTTAAACATGTGCATTAGTTTCCATTTTACAGCAATCCATTAAGTACCATCTCTAAAATCTCAGAAGTAGCCATAAGCAGCCCCTCGTTAAGTATTGTCTAGGATTTTTTACCTATTGGAAGATGAGGTCTTGCCCTTGTGTCACTGGGATTATCTATGGTGACACTGACCAAGTTGGCACTTCTAGCGAAGGAGTGGCTTAGTGAGCAGTAGGCACTGTAATCTTTGCAACTTCATCTGCTGATAACTTGCCTCTGTTGTGTAACAAGACAGCCATTCTTGGCCATCATCTTACTGCCCCGGTCATCCGAGGTCCAGCGGGTCACGGCTACTGTTCATCACAAGAAGCTTTTCACTTCCTCAGTCTACACACATTACGGTTTCATTCCTTTCTCATGCCTCAAATGTACTCCCTATATGGCAGGACCACCCTACTGCTGTGTTGTCTGCACAGCAGGTCTGTGTAAGAGCCATCACAGCAGCAATTCTCTTCTCCCTGTATTTTGGGGCTTGTGGAAAGCTCTGTGACGCTCCTCAGAAACAGCTCCTGAACATGACTGCTAGGTCCATGAAGTTTTACCTTTATGCTCCCTTTATCTCAACGCACTAGGTAGATGCTAAGGGCATTTTTTTCCCTCCTCAGTTTTATTATCAGGCCACACCGCACAATAAACCTATCATGTTTCTGACCCACAAGAAAAGCTGCTTTAGTGTTGCAGGAAATGTAATCTGTATGGCCGACATGAAAGTGTTATAAGATGTGAGCTGCAGAGATTTTGGAAGGTTGTGTCTGAGCCACAACATCTATTCTTCATTGCCAGGCTTTGCAAGCTAATATCCTCTTAGCCTAATTTAAAATCATTAATTAAAACTGAGTTGAAACTGAAGTGTAATGTAATAAGGACAAGACATCCCACACCGCAAAGTCTGTGGATTCAAATTTGTTCTGCTGCTCTTGAATCAGAATTTACTGTACATCACAACCGTAGTTTAGTAGAGTCCTCAGATTTGTGCAGCTCACACACACATTTTGATAGACAATTAGTAATAATTACAATGGAGAGAAACCAGGAACCAGGCAGGCAGCTAGCAAGGGGTTTGGGGGGTTTTTTTTGAGCAAATTAGAAACACAATCACTGTGTTCCTTGGTCCTCCAATGCACTGGGTACATCACATCAACACGGTAAGGAAAATCTGTTGAAATCAGTTGGAAATCCTGACTAGCACAATATGAGCTGTTGCTGCAGTGTAAGAAGTTCTCCATCTCAGCAAGTGATACACTACAACAGGTTTTGTGAAGTGAATTCATTTTCTCCCCCATGCACGCCGGGGTGGAGGCGGGGAGGAGAGTGAGGAATCGGGAGTAGAAAAGGGGGTAGAACGGTGGGGTAGAGAAGTTAACTTTTTTTTTTTTTTTTATTATTAAATCTCTACTAGTTTTCAGCGGGTG
>JAOXOE010030459.1:0-13048 GCA_028565055.1 Phoeniculus purpureus | reverse complement strand
GGAGGAAGTTCTTCACCATGAGAGTGGTGAGAGCCTGGAATGGGTTGCCCAGGGAGGTGGTTGAGGCCCCGTCCCTGTAGGTGTTTAAGGCCGGGCTGGATGAGGCTCTGGCCAGCCTTATCTACAGTGGGTTGTTCCTGCCCATGGTGGGGGGGTTGGAACTGGATGATCTGTGGTCCCTTCCAGCCCTGACTGATTCCATGATTCTGTAGTGACTTACAGTGGCGAAGGTACTTTCAGCTTAAAGCCTGTGTTGTAGGTGCTTAGAACTTCTAGACAACAATATGGATGTGTTCCTGTGTGACGTGGTCTGGGTGATCCTGCTGTGGCAGGGGGATTGGACTAGATGATCTTTCGATGTCCCTTCCAATCCCTAATGATTCTGTGAGTCTAAGTGATAAAAAAGAGTACAAGAAATCAAGCCATACAAAATACAGTAGTATTCTTTATTCTAGTTGAATTTCTTTTATTTGAGGAGACAAAACTGTGACTGTTAAAGAAAAACCTTTCTTCAAATTACCTGAAAGGGACTCTCAGAAGGGGAAGTGTGCTCATAAAAGCAGAGTATGATAGCATGAGGGGTCATGGTATAAAGCTGTAAAAGGGCAGATTTAGGTTGGACATGAGGAAAAAGTTCTTCAATCAGAGGGTGGTGGATTCCCGCAACAGGTTGCCTAGAAAAGTGACGGAGGCCCCATCCCTGGAGACATTCAAGGTCAGACTGGATGAGGCTCCAGGCAACCTGTTAGAGTTAGAGACATCCGTGCTTGTTGTAGAGGGATTGGACTAGATGATTTTTGAAGATCCCTTCCAACTCAACACATTCTAGGACTCTAAGTCATTTTGAGTATAATTCATGCTTACTTTGTAACAGCAGTACAGCTGCATCTACTGAAAAATTCCAATATCAAACATAACTGTGCCAAAGGAACTGCTTGCCAAAATAATTCAAATATAGTAGTTCCTTCAGTAAGCATTCCCATGTTTAGAAAAAACACCATTCTTTCTTTTCTCCCTATTATATACTTTTCCTAATCACACAATAGTGTTTTATCATGAAATTCCGATAAGTGTAACCTATCCAGTTACCTCAGCAACTTGACTTCAGCTGCCTGTGAGGCAGAAATCTGCTAGCTCACAACATCCCTAAACAAAAAAAATGAAGGTTCTAAAAAACAGAGGGTGAGTATTATCACAGCTCTAGCAAGGAACTGAGGCAGTGTGGACTGGATGATTGGGTAGTGAGGTGGATCGTGAACTTGCTTCAGGATAGAAGCCAGACAGTAGTCATCAACGGGACAGAGTCTAGTTGGAGGCCTGTATCTTGTGGTACTGGGACCAGTCCTATTCAATCTATTCATCAATTACTTGGATGAGAAATTAGGGTGCACTGTCAGCAAGTTTGCTGATGACACAAAGCTGGATGGTGTCGCCAACATCCCACCAGACTGTACTGCCATTCAGCGAGACGTGGACAAGCTGGAGAGCTGGGCAGGGAGACATTTAATGAAGTGTAACAAGGGCAAGTGTAGAGTCTTGCCATCTGGACAAGAACAACCACAGGGACCAGTATAGGTTGGGGACTGACCTGTTAAGAGAGCAGTGTAGAAGAAAGGGACCTGTGGGTCCTACGGACATCAGCATGACTATGAGCCAGCAATGTGCTCTTGTGGCCAAGAAGGCCAACAGCATTCTGGGGTGCATTAGAAGGGGGTTGGTTAGCAGATCGAGAGAAGTTCTCCTCCTCCTCTACTCTGCCCTAGTGAGACAACATCTGGAGTATTGTGTCCAATTCTGGGCCCCTCAGTTCAAGAAGGACATGGAGGGAGTCCAGTGAAGAGCAATGAGGATGATGAAGGAAGTGGAACAACTTCCTTATGAGGAAAGGCTGAGGAAGCTGGGTCTCTTAGTTTGGAGAAGAGAACACTGAGAGGTGACCTCAATAATGTCTATAAATATGTGAAGGGTGGGTGTCAGTAGGTGGAGCCAGGCTCTTCTCAATGAGCTGGAACATAGGAGGTTCCATATAAACATCAGAATGATCTTTCACGGTCCGTTCCACTCCCTCATGTTCTGTGATTCTGTGAATATAATTTGTGCCCCAGACACTTTAACTAAACATCCTAAGGCCTTGAAGTCTTCCTTCATTCCCCTCAGGCTATGCAATACAGCTTCCTCCCCACCCATCTGGGAGATCAGAAGTGGCTAACAGTCAGCTGATCTCACTAGATTAGGGAGTGTCCTAGTGATATCCCTGATTCGGGCTCCAGGGTCTTCTTTATGATGATGGTCAACTCTGCATATTGGGCCCTCAGTCCCCTTCATGAGCGAGTCTCCAATCTAGAACCCTTCTCCTTTGAAAGAGGAGTTTGTCATATTACTGGAAGACCTCTCCAATTTATGCAACCATGCTAGGCCCTCCGGAATAGGTTCCCTATCCTCTATATCCTTATTAGACTGACTTTTTTCCAGGAAAGGCTCATATCTATTTCTCAGTGGCAGATGAGGACGTGAGGCAGGCAAGAAGGGTGCTTGCCTTCTGCCATGGCCTTGCACTTGCCTCCACTCACCCCTTTTACCTGAGCTTCTGTTTCCATCTGAGAAGTGCAGGACACTGGGGTCTCCTGATTCTGGCTCTTATTTGGCCCTTGTCCAGACTGCAGAGCCTGGCTCCACCAGTCTACGCTATTTCACCCTCTCTAATGCTCCTGAGCCTTTCAACTTCTGCTTGTAGCTTTTCAACCTCGTCTTGCAGCTATGTCACTTGGTTAAGCAGGTAATCTACTTGCTTGCACCATACACCGCCTGGGAAAAGTGAGAGACTGCTGCATTCCCTGCAGCCTGTCACCTGCACAGTCTGATCTTGCTCAGGGACTTCTGTTTGGGTTCCCACATCCATGTGCAGTGGTGACTGTAGCCTGGTCTTCCTCTGCCGCTGAGCTGACACCTTTTTTTTTTTTTTGCCCCTGGTGGCTGAAAGTAGCTAAAGCGGCATCAGTCCTGTCGCTATTCCGTACAGTCTGAGCATGACTTCTGGTTTCTCCATGTTTAAAGATCCCACGGCTGGGACCCCACCACATTCCTTCCTGGCTTTATCCCATGAGAGATTCCAACACCCACTGGCTCCCTCTTAACTCCGCTGAGACTCCTTGTTTAAAGGGACCTCCAAATCAGCCAAAAACCTCAATAAATAGTGTTTAGGGACCAGGCACTGGCTCTGTTGCTGCTCTGTGTGGCCATGTTCTGTGATTCCGTGATCTAGGTGGTCCTGCTGTGGTTGGGGGATTGGACTAGATGACCTTTCGAGATCCCTTCCAATCCGTAATGTTCTGTGATTCTGTGAAAACTCTGGCTATTAATGTCCACCTATGCTATTAAGCAGGATACCTTGAAAGTGGCATCACTGCTGAAATGGCTATTGACTTGTCTCACACATCAAAGGTAATTTAATTTTGTAGGTCAGTCCAAAATGGATCTCAGCTAATTTGAGTCTGTTGAAATATGTATGGATTTTTTGTTTAAGGCTTTAAGAAAAAGAAATAAAAATCAATTGGGATGCTGAAAGCATTTACTCAATTTTCCTACAACACGGTACAGTATTATCTTGTTAACTGACTGAACAAACTTGCCATTCAGCTCAAGAGATGCAAGACACCTTGTTTCTTTTTTTTATTACCACTAACAAAGCTTGTAACTGATTTGAGACAGGCTAATGGGTGTTTAATATCCAAACCAAGTCTTCTAACAAATTGTTTAAAAAAAAACCAAAGATCTATTCAGCATTCCACAATGGGGTAAGATTATTCTGACCCTAATCAATTTGCAATTGGTTTGCTAACTGCTTTTTCAAGAAGCAAAAAAGTAAAACCAAAAATTGAGCTCTAAAAGAAAACAGTTACTGTTATAGGAACTTTGAACACTGACGTACACAACCAGTAGTCATGATGTCTACATAGAAGGGTCACCTGTTTACCTACTTTCACAAGGGATGATGTATTATTTTTGGACATATTACATAAATGTACTTAATGGACAATTTTTGAACCAAAAGAACCAAATAAAAAAGAGTTAACAGGAGTTAAAAACAGCTGACCTGTCAGAAAAATTTGGTACTTAGGTAAAATAATACCACTAAGAGGAGGGTGGAAAAGTCTATGAATTACAAGGACAACATTTATAGACAAGATAAATTTGGTTATCTTTCTGATAATATCTTGCTGTGTGAGTTTAGTTTCTTTTTGGATTTTGAAGAAAATGGCACACTGTAAATGAATTTGCAGAACTTGGGGAAGTAAAACTTTTTCCTCTCAAAACATCTCAAAATGTGAAAGTAATCTGTACTTGTTATCAGAAGTATTTATCTCACTGGCTCAGTTCTAGCTCATGTCACATTTTAAAGCCTCTGACAAAAGACTTGAATCTACCATGAGGGTAAAAGTTACAACTCATCAAGCTTCAGCATTGTCAGAGTTCAGTATCCCAATAACTAATTGCTGCATTTGATCTAATAGTGATTTGTCACATAATGACTAAGGTTATGTCCTTTTCATGCAAAGAAGACACTATTACTTATACTGTGTAAGGGAATTTAGAAACAACAACATTGAGCTAATTTATTGCTCTTAGAACTTGGTCTCAGATTTTGTTCCCTTCCAAGATGTCCAACAAGATTGATGCAGTCATGCTCTACACAATCTTCAGTTTTAAATACTGTTTATCCATTACCTGCAACATACTTCACAGCTGAAGAACACACTAATTGTTTTTTAATTTGTATCTTGATTTGCTTTTTCAACAAAGCTATATGGAAAATTTATATAGAGCAAAAAATGTTTATAAGTGTCTGACATACTCAGATGTTGCTACACTGAAACAGTCCTTTACCAATACTTTACATTAATTACAGAAAGCAATATACGCATGGACAGCACTTCAGAGGGTTCACCAGCAATGTCAAGGGACTTGCAAGAAATGAGGATGTCACATCACAGAATCACAGAACATCAGCGATTGGAAGGGACCTTGAAAGATCACCCAGTCTACAGCCTACCTGGGCAGCCCCTTCCAGTGCTCTGTCACCCTCCTTGGAAAGAAGTTCCTTCTCATATTTATGTGGAACCTCTTATGTTCCAGCTCACACCCATTGCCCCCTGTCCTATCATTGGATGCTCCTGAACAGAGCCTGGCTTCACCCTCCTGACATCCACCCTTTCCATATTTATAAACATTAATGAGGTCACCCTTCAGTTATGTTAACTGGAAGCGATCACCAGGAGACTCAATGTGATAATAAAGACCAGAATTCACAAGAGGGCATTCAAGGCAAGAATGAACATTCACACCAAGAGACAATGGACTCTGCACAAAGATGAGTGAGAGGAAAATAAATACTAAGACTCAAACTTACTGCTCTAACATGAAAGAACTAGCTCATCTGAAATTCATTAAAACCATTACTTGACCTCTTGATGATTGTATGATTCTGCTTCAGACCACAGTGAACTTCTCAAAAATCAGCCCCTGCACTACCTGTAGATACATACTTTAATTTATGCCAGGGTTTATTCTGCATATATCTGCAAATTTCACAATCTAGAAGTTTGTCTTTCTTTACTGCATGATGGAAGTTCCATGGATGTGTTTTGCAAGCAAGCTATTAGGAAGGCTTCTCAACCAAAATGTAGTTACTGCCAGAACTTGCTAAGTTTTGAACTATTTCCATTTTTTATTTAAGCTTCTATGCCCCATGTTCTCTGTGAATAACCTACTAAAACTTTGTAGGGCATGTAGTGACAGAGGTGAGGTTCAAATATTGATGTGATAAAAGAATTATCTGCCAGTCTCTCAGAAAAACGTTCAAGTGGAGAGAGAACTGTCACCACAAAATACAGCACTTCAGGCTCACTCAGCCATCGTGGAAATGAAACTGAATAGCCAAATCACAAACTCTTTGTATCAATTTGAAACGAAGACACTCTGAACAGAAATGCTGAAACTCTTGCAGGCAAAAGAAAAATGTATTTGGGGTAAAAATTTAGTTTTCTTTAAGGGAATTGTGTTAGAACATGAAATATTAAAGATTCTGAATCCCTCTCTCATAGCTTATTGAAAACACTGAGGAATAGCTTCATACTGCCCAAATGAAAACTGCATTGAACTGATTTCCACTGGACACACAGGCTCCATAAAGCCTTTCAGGTCATTCCTCACTATAAATAAGGTTATAAATAAGCCAACATTTGCCTAAAA
Organism: Phoeniculus purpureus; assembly: GCA_028565055.1. NCBI lineage: Eukaryota > Metazoa > Chordata > Aves > Bucerotiformes > Phoeniculidae > Phoeniculus > Phoeniculus purpureus. The sequence goes on along the minus strand of JAOXOE010030459.1, from coordinate 6,799 downwards.
TATAGAACATTTATGCTGTATTTTTGATGTCAACTGTTGTTGAAACATCAGATGTAGAAAAACTATTCAGACTGCTGCACAAGGTCAAAGTTAAAATTATGGGACATGAGTTTGTTCTCACAAAAAGCGAGAATTTATTGATTATGAAGACGCACCAGTCTACTGGCTTTAAATCTCCAGCAGACTGGTTTTACATCTACCAGTAGACCCGATGTATAAAAAGCATCCATGATTAAATTCTAGAAGTGGAACAATCTTTCATTATACAGCCAGTGTTGATTGCTTCACTTACCGATTGTTTGAGAAGGAGGGGTCACTGTTCCAGTAGAATGCTTAAATGTCACAGAGTCACAGAATAATCCTGGTTGGAAAGGACCTCCCAGATCACTGAGTCCAACCAGACCCACAACAACAAAAAACCCAGATACCTGACTGATTGACAAACACAAACTAACCCATTCCATCCCTGTCACTGTAGCAGAGTGTGAAGCACCATGTCTACAAGTTTCTTAAATATCTTCAGGGATGGGGACTCAATCACCTCTCTGGCAAGGCTGTTCCAGTGTCCAACCACTCCTTCCGTAAAGAACTTCTTCCTAATATCCAATACAAACCTCCCCTTCCTCAACTCCAGACCATTTCCCCTGGTTTTGTCGTTAGCTACTAAGGAGAAGAGGCCAATACTCACCTCTCTACAACCTCATTTCAGGTAGTTGTAGAGGGCAATGAGGTCCCCCTGCCAGCCTCCTCTTCTCCAAACTAAACCTGCCCAGCTCCCTCAGCTTCTCCTTACATAACTTGTTCTCCAAACTTTTCACTAGCTTGGTAGCTCTCCTCTGGACATGTTCCAGCATCTCAATGTCTTTCACGTAATGAGGGACCCAGAACTGAATACAGTACTCGAGGTGAGGCCTCACAAGGGCTGAGTACCCGGGTACCATAACTTGCCCTCTCCTGCTGACTATGCTATTAATGATACACGCCAGGATCCTGCTGGTCTTCTTGGCCATCTGGGCACACTGCTGGCTGTCTACCAGCACCCTCAGATCCTTTTCTGCTGGGCTGCTTTCAAGGCACTCATCCCCAAGCCAGCAGCATTGCCCGGGGTTGCTGTGACTGAAATTCCTGGCACTTGGCCTTATTGTGCCTCATAGAATTGGCCTCAGTCCATCGAACCAACTTGTCCAGCCTTCCTGCCCTCGGGCAGATCAACATTCCCACACAATTTGGTGCCATGTGCAAACTAACTGAAGGTGTTCTCAGTCCCCACATACAGGTCATCAGTAAAGACTTCAAACAAAACCGACCCCAAAAATGATCCCTGTGGAACGTCACTGGTAACAGGCAGCCAGCTAGACTTCAACCTATTAATCACAACTCCCTGGGAACAGCCATCCAATCAGTTTTTAACCCAGTGAAAAGTACATTTGTCTATACCATGATTGACCAGTTTCTTAAGAAGAATGCTGTGGGAGACTGGGGCAAAAGCCTTACTAAAGGCCAAACAGATAATATCTACAGCCTTCCCCCCTATCCAAAGGCAAGTCACATGGTCACAGAAAGAGATCTGCAACAGGATGCTAGAGTGTGCTGCTGCAAGGACTACAAAGAGCAATTCTGCATTTGTGGGCATATGTACTAAGTGATCTCAAAAGTATATTCTCCCGTGTTTAACTTTAATAATTCTAGAAATCACTCAAAACTTATAAAACAGGAACAAGTATTTTCAAGTCAATTACAAAAGTCATCATAAATGACTAAAAATTGTATGACGTGACAACTTGAGTTACTGAAAGACATGGGAAGCTCGCCAGTTACCTTTTTCACAGTCTTGTCAGGTTCAAGAGCAATATCTGGAATGTTGGCATCCACCATGAGGGAAAACAAGTTCAAGATCAAGTTGGAATACCTAAACAGAAGAGTAAAGTAGGTAAAATACTTTGTAAACCATAGCAAAGGCACTTTGCAAATAACACATAGTCATTTTAGTGTTAACTAGTAAGAATATGCATTCATAACACTTTAGTTGATCATCTTTATACTAAAAAACCAGATATCTAATATTAGCAGTGAAAGTTTTACCCTCAAACTGTCTCAAAACTGCGAAACTGAAAATAACCGGTTTTAATTTTCTAGAAATTGCTAGAACATTTATTCAGAGACACGTAAAACAGTGACTTCATTTATTGTAAGATTTAATGCCATTTTCTACCTCTAGTAGGAGAAGCACATGCTGATTTGAAAGTTATTTTTCATTAAAAAGGATATTAGTGATACAGCAGCATCTTACAAATTAGCATTCAAACAGATTACAAGAAAAAAATTTCACTGTGCTGCAAGAGCTTCTGCCATAACAAGTTGAATGTAAGTCACTTAGCCCGATCTGAGTCTGCAGCTGCTCAGTTAAGCTGCAATAACATCGGTAGGCAAGCTGCAACTGGGAAGCACAAATGTCATTTACAACCATTAAAAACAGACAAGATGGAGTTTAACTTCTACCATGGCACTGGAAGTGCTTGCAGATCTTTTGAAGAACACCATTTAGCCCTTGCAGGAAATTAGCTGGAAGTCGCTTTTTGAAAGAATAATTTTCAAGCTGTTGAACATAAACTTCTCTTTCTTTGTGAAAAGATCTAGTACCCTTACAAAGCAGGTAACTGACTCCAAAATCTGAAATATTGCTTTGCTAAGAGCATCAGGAACTCCACAGATGATAGAAAATGAATTCCTAGCAGAAAACCTTGTTTATTAGCAAGCTGCTATGCACATAGACACACATACATACAAACATATACACACAATTTGTTAATTGCCATGGGTGTAAAGAATTAATTACACAAAAAGACTGATTCATAGCTGTATTCTGTGAAGTAAACACTGCTCAACAAACAGTATCTCTAGAAAAGCATAATTCCATCAGGAAACCTTGACACTTTATTATTATCTGGAACTAGGACTACCCAACACATAAAAACTGCTTAAATCTCACGTCTACACTCTTCTCAACTCTATTCCTAGCTTGTATTTGTAGTTCTCTCTTTGTGACTCTGGACTTTGGGTCAGTTGAGAGTCCCTTTTGCTCTTAAGGCACATAGAAGATTAAGATCTTATAAGTTACAAGTTGCTGGGGTTACTGAAGTATCAGGGACTTGCAAAAGAGGTTTTGAAGGTCTAGAGGCCAGTTAAGAGCTGGTTCTGTTCCACACAATGAAGTCTTTGTTATTGATGCTTAAATAAAAAGCCTAAAATCACTTGAAGCAGAAGATCACAGGATTATCTAGGTTGGAAAAGATCTTTAGGATCATTGACTCCAATTCATGCTACCAAGCCCATCACTAAACCATGTTCTTAATCTGCTATTGTTTTAAACATGTCCAGGGAAGGTGATGCAACCACCTCCCAAACTGGGGAAAACCACTCTTTCTCCAGCCTTCTGGATGTCCTCATCCATACAGTGCAGATCTCAGCCCCAAACTACAGCTTCTGTCCCTAGCTTCTTCCCATTCCTTTGTACATGACTACTAACACAAGATAAGCAACAAACTTCTTTTGTGAGTAAATCAAACTTGCAGATGTTGCAGTTGGATTCTTCTCTGCTGGATCCTGCTGAGGATGTACGGATTGGTAATTCTGGCAGGAAGAGAAATACTGACACACAGCAGGATCTGAACACCTTTAAATAAGCTTAACATGTATAATGAAAGTCTAAAAGGCTGCTACATCCCAAGTGGGACACAAGTTCTTGCTGCCAGCCACGATCTGCCCTGCAACACACTCAAATGCAGAGGCTGTTCCTTCATTAGAAATTGCTGACAAACACACAAAACAAGTGGGAAACATCTCCACTCTCTGAAAAGAAAACAAAACCCAGAAACTCCAAAAGGACAGAAAACACACACCAATGGTCACATGCTAAACAATGAACACAATTTTCCATCTAAAAGCTTTCAATTGTTTTTATTTTGACGATGCAACACCTATTCTAGCAGGAACACTAGAACACTGAGAGATACAGCACTTGAAACACATAGAGAACTGTTTGCACCACAAGGAAATAAAGAAATCGACTGAGATGACAGAGTTTGCATTTTGTCTTAGCAATCAGAGGTTATGACTTCACACTGCTTAGCCAGAAGAATTATCTGTGAACGGGTTTGTGTCAACATGCAGAACTGTCACAACTAAGCCATTCCACCTCTAATTATTCTTTTTTCAATAAGCAAGTCATCTTAATCATTTTTACTTCTAGCTGCTCAAACCAACAGCTATGGAAACACTAACATTACCCTATGCCATCTTTGTTGAAAGATATTTATCTAGGAGCATTTAAAAATACTTTCCTATTATACTGAGTAAACACTGGAGAGGCCACAATTACAACTACAATCCCAGGCATTAAAAATGAACCCATTTTGATTTATAGTTTAGATTTGTATCCAAATTACTGCTATGCTCCACGCTTAATGATGGTCTTTGCAGCAAATCATTACATAAATTAGTGCAATGGATAATCCTGTACAGACGTAACAGATCTTCCCACTGAAACAGCTAGGTGTAAACAACAAAAACAACTCAACAAATAAGAAATACAGTATTACAAAGCAGCTCGAAGCAGAATTTAGAACATGAAACACACATTAACCTTCCTGATTTTCCCTTAAGTCATCAATACTGTTTGCTAATAACACGTTACTGTTTTTTCGTGCTGCTGAACAGCTTTTAACCCATTAGTAGTATCAGTTCATAAACCAACTTCTCACTCTTTTTCTACTCTAGCAAGTAGAGAAGCAGCCAACTCGATTTCACTCCGTTAATTCAATTTAACTCAATTTATTTACTCCTCTTGTGCTTTGCAGTGCCTCTAATACATTTTAGGGTGAAAACAGTGTTGTTACCTGCGGAGATGAAGAAAGGCCGTGTAGCACTGCTTTCGGAACTCCTGGTACTGCTCACTCTGAGTGCCTCCCATACCTTCCACCATCTCTTTGTTCAGCTTCATTGGGGGAGGCAGAGGCTTAGGGTCCCGACCCAAAATATAACCAAAGTCAATGTGAAACAGTTTACCTGTAAAAGGAAAGGCAAACACTTCACATAGTATCAACTAGTGACACAAAACTTGGAATAGAAAAATATTTTATCTGCAATCTCTAGAATTATAGAATGACCAGGGTTGGAAGGAACCTTAAAGACCATCTAGTTCCAACTCCCCTGCACAGGGAGAGACATCTTCACTAGATGAGGTTACTTCAGGCCACATTCAGCCTGGCCTTCAACTCTGCCAGGTATGAGGCTGCTACAACTTCCCAGGGCAACCTGTTCCAGCATCTCACCACCCTTACAGGAAACAATTTGTTCCTCATCTCCAACCTCAATGTCCCCTCTTGAAGTCTGGAACCCTTTCCCTGTGTCCTCTCTACGCACCCGTGCAAAAAGCCCTATGGCAGCTTCCTTGTCATCCTCTTCAGATACTGGAAGTTGCTAGAAGGACACCCAGGACCCTCCTCTGCTCCAGGCTGAACAACCCCAGCTTGCTCAGCCTGTTCTTATAGGGGAGTTAGTCCAGCCCTCTCATCATTTGAGTTGTTGCCCTCTGGACACCTTCCCACCTTTCAGGAGCTCTATGTCTGTCTGATGTTGGGGACTCCAGAACTGGACACAGTACTCCAGGTGGGGTCTCATAAGTGCAGAGTAGAGGGAGAGAATCACCTCTCTCAACTGACCGTCACTGTTTCTTTTGATGCATCTCAGAACACAGCTGGCTTTCTGGGCTGAAGGCATTAAGCAGCTGAAATATGCTTCACTGTGTTCTGTAGTGCTTAAACCTATGTAGTTTACTTCTTCAGCTGACCATTTGAAATTATGGTTTTAAAAAAAGTAAAGCTGGTTTAAAAATACATTAAAAGAGTAATAATGAACAAGATTATTTTTGCAGTTTTTTTTTAAGCATATGGATGACATTCACGAAGGTAGAATGAAACTGGTCAGTAGATATTCAAAGCACAGATAGCTAACAGATACAACTAATTCTTTGTGCCGCCTTTAGAATTCATTAGCAAATTAAAGTATCAACACACACATTGCATTGCTTTCAGTATCCCATTTGCTTGATGTGCCATGAAATATGTTATTTCAGATGTATGTTAAACTTACCAAAGGGAATGTAAGAATCCTGATCCTAAGATCAACCTTTTCAAAGCCATTAAACACCAAAGAAGATTTCAAAGTCATTTTTGAGTTGTCTAAGATTAAAACATACAAAATTTGCAAATACATTGGAGAAATATGACTATTCTATTTCAAATGTGACAAGTCTGTCTTATGCTTTTTCCACACCAAAATGCCGGAGATCCATCAGTTTTCCACAACCTTTATCGTCCAGATCTGCTAACTACATTTCAAATGTTTTGAAGCATTAACATTATAGGAACATATGTACATCTTGAGTTGAATGCCCTGGACCATCTCGCTTTCTATCAGTAGCTTGTGTGCAGCCATACTGCTCAGACCTTCATCAGGGAGCATTCACTGTGCTTCCTCTCACGAGTCCTGAACTTCAGGTGAGATAGAACAGGTGACAAAATGAACAACTGGAACACCAGCAACTTCATGGAGATTACTAAACCATTTAGGACCGGAGAACAAACCTTACAAGGAAAGATTGAAAGAGCTGGGGCTCTTTAGTTTGAAGAAGAGCAGGCATTAATTTAGTTTGAAGAAGAGGAGGCTCATGGCATAGACAGGAGGACTCTTCGCTGGGTTAGAAACTGGCTGGATGGCCGAGCCCAGAGGGTGGTGGTGA
>JAOXOE010030458.1:0-13052 GCA_028565055.1 Phoeniculus purpureus | reverse complement strand
ACATTAATGAGGTCACCCCTCAGTCTCCTCCAAGCTAAAGAGACCCAGCTCCCTCAGCCTTTCCTCATGAGGGAGGTAATGACAACAGGCTTGTCAATTTAAATGTTTCTTAACCTCTGGAAAAATCATTCCACCCATTGCTACGACTTTCCAAGAGTAGTCTTCCTCTGAGTCATTTCCACTGCTTTTACAGAACAGTAAATGAACTTCACGCACTAAACCAGGAGAAGTTAACCTGGTAGAACATCATGCTTGGCAAATACTTTACTATAGGCTATTTCCAGGCTGTAACAACAGCTGGAAAGGACATGACAAGAAAATACTGGTTTTAAAACATCAAGAAAAGGTTTTGTACATGAGAATTCTATCACTTTTCATTGTAGGTTGAATTCGTAGGCTGAGAACACAGACAAGGAAAACAAATCTGAAGTGTATGTTACCATGTTGGACGTGTTATATATGGAAAAAAAGGTTAATATTAAATATTGAGTGACAGTTTCCTTTTATTAAAGCTAAGATTAACTGAGCATTTCAGATAATCAAAGCATACAGCAATCTAAAGAGATTCAAGAAGCACTTGCCAAGAAAAACACAGAGAACTATAGAGTTTTACACTCTAAGCATTGGCTTATTTAATAGAAACCTTCCCACTAGCCTGGGGCTATCCTTGCTAATCACAAAGACCCCCCCCCAAACTTTAATAATGCCCTTTTCTCTTGAATGGAGAAGAATGAACAAGACCATACATCATGTAACACAGCAACACTTGCATCTTAAGCATCCCAAAGACAGCTGCTTAAAAATAACAGCATCACCTGTGCCTACACGGTACAACTTGGCTTCAAATGGAAATTACATGTGAAAAGAGAAGGACACAGTGTGCTCACCTGCACATTACTCTCCAGTTTTTAATTTGCACAGTTCTAGCTTTCGGTGACTAAAGGCTAAATCTTCAAGTTATTAGTACATCTGAATTTAATATGTCCTTTATTAACGTGAATCATTCCAAATGACTGACAAAAACACTATAAAAAGCCATTTAATCATCCTTGGTTTCACTTGAAAGAGCTGTTAAAATACTATCCAAGTCTGACACCACTCCTGAAACTATACAACATCAGACTTGAGGGTTATTGCCATTAATAAATCAGTGAAGATATTAGAAGGTGGTATTTATCCGATAAATAGGATATTTAGCCTCTAAATAAATAGATTCAGGCAAATAGATACGAAAATCTTCTCTGGAGACATTAAAACCCACCTGGATGTGTTCCTGTGTGACTTGGTCTAGGTGATCCAGCTGTGGCAGGGGGATTGGACTGGATGATCTTTCGAGGTCCCTTCCAATCCCCAATGATTCTATGATTCTGTGAAAAACTCCCATAACTTTGAAGTGATAAATGTTGTTTAGTCGTTTTGGTTCATTCCTGACCACAATCCGGTGTGAGTTTGGTTTTATACTGTTACAACAGGAGGTTTGAAATAGATTGACAAACTACCACAACCTTCTGGGGAGAAAACACTTGCAGAAGTAGTTCTGTTTGCAGTGCCTGCCCGAATGCCATCTGGATGCCAGGTACACTTTAAGCAGGCACACAATCACCTGTTCCTACGGTGTGGGCACAGCAGCTTTTCCCTCCATGTCTGTTGTTTCAGAGCAGCCTCCTAACAGAGTTCAAGCTCCTCTGTTGTAGCTTGAACCCCCTCCCTCTTGTTCTAATCGCTTGTGAGAAGGGACCAGCACCAACCTCTCCATGACGTCCTTTCTGGTAGTTGTAGAGAGTGATGAGGTCTCCTCTCACCCTTCTCCTCTTCAAACTTAAGAGCCCCAGCTCTTTCAGTCTTTCCTCATAAGATTTACTCTCCAGGTCCTAATTAATTTTTGAATGAATTAGCTGTACTGATGTTTGGGTAGAAATGGATTCTATTGTTTTCTGAATCATAGCTGCGTTGGCCAACCATGGAGTTGATTATACACAAGTTTATCATATGCATGATAAATTTAGAATAATTCAGACCAGTAGTTTTAAATCTGTGCTATTTTAGTGACTCTAAAATGTTGGTTTGCTTTTTTTTCTTCATAACAAAATTCACCTGCGGGGTATTAATATTGCCAATTTTTTTCACATCCACTTGCAGTTTGAGTAAGATGCAAACAGCTACACCCCGAGAGATGAAGAAAACTAGACTGTCTTTATATTTTACCGCACAAGGTTGGAATTAAATGTGCCATTTTTCGCTAAAATATTGTTCCACATAACTGAAGAGAAGTGATGGGCCTGAGGGCCTCATGCATTACAAATCTCATGTGCTTTAAATTGCTAGTTGTAAATCACTTGCAGTTTTGCCTTTAGTTGTTTCTGCCGAGCTCAGCATTTATTGCTTACAGCTGAATACAGTCACCTAAATCATCCGTCACATTTTTATAACCTACTGTAACTTTCCCTTTCATATGTCAAGGAATTGGCACATCCTCAGAGTGGGAATGGTTGAGCACACTCTATGCACACTGAGTAGCAGTACTAAACGTGCAGTTCCATCTGATGCTTTTAACAGCACGGGGGAAAGTGCCCCAGAGTTTCAGCCATCAGCAACCATGAACATTTGTGCTCACCCACGGAGACAGGGATCCAGCACCTGATGCTCCAGTACAGACCCTTCCCCACAGGTTGAAGTTCACACAATTCACAGAATCACAGAACATTAGGGACTGGAAGGGACCTCAAAAAATCATCCAGTCCAATCCCCCCGCCACAGCAGGATCACCTAGACCAAGCTTCCAGTAATGACTGGCTCACCTCTACAGGAACATTTCAAGTGACCAGCAAACACTGAGTAAACAGGCTCAGACCTGATTTACAAGGCCAAAATTTTGTCTTTTTTTTTGGCAAGACTCAAAAATTAGCCAAAGTCCCTGACTGGCTAGAAGGCTGGAGGTCATAAAACATATACCTGTCGTGTTTTAACCCATGAAGAAGTAATGCCCTTGAAAGAAGCGTCCAAGTATAGGAAGAGATAAAATTTGGTTCTGTGCAAGAGGCTGGAACCTTTTTGTCCACCCTTATCACATCACACGACTCAGCATCTCATGTTGAGAGAAGACAACTCATGTTCTCACCATTTGAGCACAGTTTTGTGGCTAGAACTGCAGTATCCCAGAGCCTGCTTGTTCTGTATTCCCACCGCAGAGCGCTTATCTCTTCACCAAGCGTAAGGCTCTTCCTACCCTCCCTGCCCATTATGGTTGAGGCATTCCATTTGTTGCTGATCAGAGTGACATCCCTTGAGTACTGTTCAAACCACGATTGACATGGGAGTTGGAAGATTCAGAGACTCTGTTTTAGTGGCATTTTGACAAGGCTGTAACACAGCCCAAGGAGCACCACCATAAGCAGAAAGCACAGTTCACTATCAGACTCTACATATTTTATATAACTCATTGCACAACTCATGACTATAGAGGCAAAGCAGACTACCTCAGACCAGGAATACCCAGAAAGTAAGTCCAAAAGTAATGAGCAAGTATGCAAAACACTTGTTGCTGTTGAATCCACATTTTCTCTCAAGGTCGCCAGCCTCAGGGAAGGCAGCTGCTAGGGAGAGTTTTCCTTCACACTCCCCCACAAGAATCTGGACATTGCCAGTCTCTCACTAGAAAAAGGTATCGTCCCCGTGTCACTCTCAGTTTGTAGCACTTCAAGTGGAACCTGATGGTAAATAGCAAAGAGTTTCGATGGAACTAGTGTTTTGCCAGGTCCGGATTGATGCCACCACGCAATGGTAATAGACCTACTTTGCTTTGGCTCTCTTGTCACGTGCACATATTTTCTTGGGATCCAGTAACAGTAACTCAACCACATCTAGGTTATGGGCTTATTCCAAGCTGGCCTGATCCAGTATTGTGGTTGGAGCCTGGCAGATTTTCAATTGGGAGCGTAGGGGCCAGCAGGGCCCTTGTAAGAAGTTTTGGAAGAAGAGACACCCCTGCTTAGGTGAGAACCTACCTCTGGCTCCACCAATCAGTGCCTCTTTGAATTAATAAGTTTGGGAGGGCAAACATGTTGTCATAGGATTTTGGGCTTGGTTTTCTCCTTTTGGGCTTTGTTTTTTGTGTTCTACCTTTTGGTTGCGGGAGAGAAGGAAGGGTGTGTGGAGCCACGCTGCAGCCCAGCTCAGTGCAGACAAGAAAGGAGAGAAAGCCCTCTCTGACAGCCTTTGCCTTGGAATGCAGTGAGGGTCAGTGGTGGACAGAAGGTCCTCTCTGCGGCCTGTGAAGGTCTTTATCTATGTTATAACACACACTTTTAGCTTTGGTAATTCCAAGTATCAAGAAATACCTACAGTGGTGCTGATGGCATATGCCACCCAGGAATTAGAATTGTAGAATCATTAGGGATTGGAAGGACCTCGAAAGATCATCTAGTCCAATCCCCCTACCACAGCAGGATCACCTAGATGACTGTCCCCTAGATGACTAGAACCCCTTTTCAACGTGCTGAGTGCTTTTAAGACAGAGGCAATCTGGTGCTTAACAGAGCTTGCAGATCATTTTGTGGAGAGGTGAAGACCAGCATGTCTGCTCTTTCTAAGTGTACGTGCCAGAGTGCAGAGAGCTGACCAGAAAATAGCACCTCATTTTCTCTTAAATAAATCTTAAATTTGTGGAAGTCCTGATGAGTATTCGAGCTGTATAATACTGCCACTGGTGACTCAGGAGAACTTGTCAATTAGACTTTACTAAGAAAAAACATTATAGCATCCTCATTAGTGGAAAATAATACACTCATTGCCATTTTTTAATTCAAGCAGCTTCTACTCAGTTCATATAAAATAGGATAGAAAAGCAAAACAAGTGTTTTAAATATAGAAACTGTGCTTTGAGAAGCAAGCACGTATAACCCTAGGTTAGGCTGCGTTCATAAGGGTGCGTGACTCACAATTTACCAAGTCTAATACAATTTATTGCTGTTTGTGTTGCTTTGGCTGGGATAGAGATATTTTATCTGAATAGTGGCTAGCGTGTTTTGGATGTCTGCTGAAAACTGTACTGATGATACAGGCATGTTTGCAGATGATGCCACACTGGGCAGAAGTATTGATCTGCTTCAGTGTATGGAGGCTGTACGGAGGGACCTGTATGGGTTGGATCGATGGGCTGTGGCCAATTGCATGAGTTTTAACAAGGCTAATTGCCAAGTCCTGCACTTCAGTCAAAACAACCCTATGCAATGTTACAGACCTGGGGGAGAGAGACTGGAAAGCGGCTTGATAGGAGGATATGTAGGAGTGTTGATTGATAATTGGCTAGATACGAGCCAGCAGAATGCTCAAGTGGCCAAGGTCAATGACATCCTGGCTTGTATTAGAAATAGTGTGGCCAGCAGGAGTAGGGAAGTGATTGTCTCCCCGTGCTCTGCACTGGTGACACCATATTTTGAAAACTTGGTTCAGTTTTGGGCACCTCAATACGATTGAGGTGCTGCACGGGTCGGATCAATGGGCTGTGGCCAATTGCATGAGTTTTAACAAGGCGAATTGCCTCAATACAATTGAGGTGCCAGGGATGGTCCAAAGAAAGGCCACAATGTTGGTGAAGGGTCTGGAGAATGAGCCTGAATAGGCGCAGCTGAGAGAGCTGAGTCTTATCAGCCTGAAGAGGAGGAGGCTGAGGGGAGATTTATGGCTGTCTGCTACTACTTCAAAGGAGGCTGCAGAGAGGTGAGTGCTCCTCTCTTTTTATAATTACCAAGTAATAGGACAGGAAGAAATGACCTCAAGTTGTACCAGGGGACGTTTATGTTAGGCATTAGGAGAAACTTCTTTATTGGAAAGGTTGTGAATATTGGAACATGCTGCCTAGGGAAGTGGTTGAATCTTTGTCCCTGGATGTGTTTAGAAGTCATATAGATGTGCTATTTAAAGACACAGTTTTATGGCGGGCTTGGTAGAGTTACATTAATGGTTGGACTCTTTGATCTTGTAAGTCTTTTCCAACCTAAACTATTCTAGAATTACACGATCTTCCTACAGTGAGAGTTACTTCGCACCTCTGGTCCCTGTCTTGAAGTTCATCAGCTCGGTAGTTGTGACAAGAGAGTCCTTCAGTGAACACAGGCAAAAATGGAGTAGATCACTTCAGCTTTCTCCTCACTCGTTGTCACCAGTTTGTCAGTCATGATCACCCAAGAGGGTACACGTCCTTTAACCTTCCTTTTCTGGTTAACAACACCTCAGAAGCCTTTATTATTCTATTCATTTCATCCCTTGCCAAATTCAGCTCTAGACACATCTTGGCCATTCCAACGTCCTCCCTCTACAACTGTGAAGGGTGGGTGTCAGGAGGATGGAGCCAGGCTCTGCTCAGTGTCATCGAGGGGCAATGGGTGTCAGCTGGAACATAGGAGGTTCCATATAAATATAAGAAGGAACTTCTTTGCAGTGAGGGTGATGGAGCACTGGAACAGGCTGCCCAGGGGAGTTGTGGAGTCTCCTTCTCTGGAGATGTTTAAAACCCACCTGGATATGTTCCTGTGTGACTTGGTCTTGGTGATCCTGCTGTGGCAGGGGGATTGGACTGGATGATCTTTCAAGGTCCCTTCCAATCTCTAATGTTCTGTGACTCTGTGATTTAAGTCTTGTCAATATGAGGTAGATGAGTCAACAGCTTTCTTTGAAAACCTGTAAAGGTCTTTTTTTGAGTCATTTGGACTACACAAGGCTTTCCAGTAAGGGCCAGTCTCCTGAACGATTACTACCTTCAGATTATTTGGTTTTTTACTTTTTTTATCTGGAAAGATAAAAAATCTGGAAAGATAAAAATATTGCCCTTTTTCTAGGCTGCCGCCTGTGTTTTCCATAACATGAATTTTGAACAATTGCTTTGCACTACTGATTAAGGTTACGGACATCTCCCTCTTCCTCCAGGGCTATATAACATTTTAGAGAAGCTGCAGTTACAGCATCATGAAAAATATCTAAAAACACTTTTCCGAGCTGCAAGGACACACATGAGGGGAGCAGCTCTTTCTCCAGGAATTTAGAACAGTAATTAGCCCAGCAGTGGGGAATATTTTTCTTTTTCATCGTTTGAGAGGATCTATTTGTAGGGTAAAGCTATTCTGGATCTGTGGCTCCAAGGGCTATCCAAGACAGAATAACGCAATGAGAGTGGCCTAACCCCATGGGGTGGTGTGAGAACTTCACTTCACAAAAAATAAGCCCTCTGGCCAGAAAATTGATAGGCTTTGGAGTCCTGCTGAGCCCTCGGCCCAAAGGATAATGGTAGCAATATAAGTTCCTCTGGATGGAGAGTGTAAAGCTGAGAAAAAATGTGGTGGATTATTGGGGTTGTCAGAGGGATTCCAAGGAAAGATGCAAAGGATTAAGTAGTCACATTAGGAAGAGGGGCCGTTAGTCTTACCTAGGATATTTAGGGCACAAATTGGGAGTTTCAGGCCCACTTTGGTATTACGACTGCCAAGCTCCCTGGTGAAATCCATTCTTCTTCCAAGCTTATCACCCATTTCCGATTACAACTATTTTGCAGCATGGTGCAGATTAATCTGGGTGACAATTTTCTCAGAGCATCTCAGGCTACTGAAGTTTGCAAAGCCAGTAAGTCGCAGCAGTAAGAATGAAAGGGACTAGAGCAAGAGCATCACCAGAGAGAGAAGTGGCTTGGCTCTGAACCAGAAATGTACTGACAACTCAGAGTAAATACTAAGGAGAACAGGGTGAGGTCCAAATTATGGTCACCAGAAAGCCAAGCAAGAAGTTAGTTTATATGCACTTTATCAGCGAGTGTGCAGCTCACAGAACAGATGGGTGGGAAAGGTACTGAGCATGGTGGCTTCCTCTGTTCTGCCCTGATTTACATTTTCAGATTTACCGAGTGCATTTGTTTTCCAAAATGAATGTTTGAAGCTGCACTGAGGTTCGGAAATGATTCCATTCCACAGAAATGTAAATTGGGAGGCCAGTTTGAGACTGGCCTTAAGCCATGAAACAACAACATATGCTGCTGCCTGTGGAAAAGCTCTTCAAACACAGGGAAACCTGGGGCAGATTTACAGTCAAACCAGTTTCCAAAATGGGAACTGATACACAGTGAGCAGGGAAATGCATCCTGAACTAAACAAGTTAGTGTGTGTTGTTTACCTGTTTCCATTAATACTGACCCTTTGGTGGTTGCAGTTCAGTGGGTGCAAACATCTGGCAGTGATGCAGTAGTGCATCCTACTTGAGAGCAAAGTATTTCAACTGCTACTCATTAGTTAGGGCAAATACATGTTGAATTTTTAATGATGGGGGGGGGGGGGGTTTACACAGTATCTGAAGGAATTAAAATGGTTCAGTGCTTGCTTCAGTTGCAATCAGCAATGCTGGCCAGAACGCCGCTGCTTAGCTTGTTTCAGGCGTTTCTAAAGGCAGTAATTATGTGAGTCTCTGATAGTCAAGAAAAATTATTCAACACTGATCAGCAAAATATAAGAGAATTAATTTAGTTCTGTTCCCACAATATTTTAAACTGATTTATAAACATGTCAAGAGAAAGAGATCATAGAAAAGAATGTATTAGGAAATAACTTTATTTTGACAGGAGGTTAAATTGTATGTGAGCCAGCTGAATAATGAAAACAAATTAAAAGTCTAATTTAGAAATTATTTTGAATAATGGGCTTATCTTCAAGGATACAGGGCTCTTAATTATGACACTGGATTTTAATGTATTTCACAGCAGCTGAAATATTTTGCAAGTTTGCTTCTATAGGCAACTATCCATAGGAAATGCTTCTTTCTTGTATCCTCCATTAGCTAGCACATTGCTCTAAAGGAGAAACCTGACGCAGTGAGGAACAAGCTGATACAATCTTGACTGACTATCTTTGCTCCAAATCCAAGAGCCTAGGAGGTGAAAGGATGTAAAGCAAACTGGTAACTAATAAAACAAAACAGTAAATAAGAAAGATGAATGACATCTTAACAAAACAGACCCCTCTATTTTCATTTGCTATTTGTCCCTATAATACGGTGCACTGGAGCTCTCTAAAGATTAATGGAGTTCCAATTACATGCCACTGTTGTTTCACTTATCATAATTTGTACATGGCAGTGCAAGTCCCTTGTAGTCATGACTTTCCCAGTTTCCCCAGAGGGAGTATCTTTGAAACTTCCTACTTCTAACAAACAGGCAGTACTTAGTGTAATGATTAAAGCCTGCCATGCTTGCTAAGTGAAAATGAGCGAGTGCTATAAAAGAAAGCAGGCTATCAGCACTTGGGGATCAATTGATGCTTTTATGCTTTAATACGATCGATTAAAAACTGTAATTAGAAATACTAAAATTTCAGCTTCTTCAGTGTATTACACCTGGGCTGGACTGTGACTGGAACTCAGAGAGTTGGATGCTTAAATAGAAACAGCCTACCTGTATTAGGGATGAATTGTATAGTTTTGGTTAATGTGTCTGAACTAGAAACAAGGCATCGATACGGCATGAATTAAACTTTTTAAAAACTGATTCCTTTGAAGGTTAAGAATTTATCAGTGCTTCTTAATTTAAACATTCTGAATAACAACATTATGTGCTGTCACATTATCCAATATACGATCCTTGGTGTAAAATACTCCTGATGTTTGATTGCTCTTCATAAGGACCTCATGCTGATTCATTTCAAACCATGAATTACCTTTAATTCATAGCTTGAATGTGCTGCCAATTTTTGTTTTCCATGCTCCCAGGTGGCTGTCCCCGACACAGTGGAGAACTTCCAAAAAGCTATTAGATACTTATGAATAATAGTTGGATGTCAAGAAACACTTTCCTATTTTCAAACAGGCTCCCACCAAATATTATGATAATCTCTGGGATTAGAAAAGTACTGGTATTTACTGAAATTTTTATGGAACTGTGAGATGAAGTTCTGTCCTAACTGAAACCAGCAGTGACCATCCCTGTGAAAAACCCTTGCTGAAATATCACATAGCTTCAGCTGCTTGTTTTCTTTTAGAGCCTGTCACATTTAGCTGCTCTCTAAACCCCACGCAGGTTGTGTATCATTAAGTATGATGGATAACAAAAACTCTACAGAGTAAGTTAGTTTTGTCTGATCCATAAAAATTTGCTGCTTTAAGTTTTTAATGGTTTCCTGTAGTTCACTGAGCCCATGAGAAGGGCCTTTTAATACTGTATTAATACAGTAAGTATAGGAAGTAATTTTATGACAGGGGAAGAATACCATTATGATTACATTCTTCTTTTCAGCTAGGCTTTTATGGAAACTACCCAAGACTGCTCTGCTGTATGAATTCGAAACACAGGATGTGCTTGATTAAAAAGGTTCTGGGTAGTTTCCAACTGGACAGAGGCCAAGTGCTAACAACCAAAACAGAACAAAAGGGCTGGATGTTTGAGGATGACATACTTGCAACTGTAATTATATAATAGAAGCTTAAGTCGCGAGCTCAGTTCGTACCCTCAAATTCATGGAAGTTGACAGAAAATCCTTCTCAGTGCAATTGGTTGCACCTTATCTGTTCCTGCTTACTATGCTTCATAATAAACTAATCAGAGTAGACTGGCTGAAAACTGACTGCGCAGCACCAAGTGGAGACTTGTAGAAAACATGAAACCAAAAAGCCCACAACACCAGGTGCTGTAGTTTTATACAACCTCATCTAAGCTATAAAAATTCACCACAATACATCATGTTCACAGTTTCATTTTCAAGATTTTTTTGAGCAGAAATTAGGATCTGAGGTCAGTTACATGCACACGTGCTCATGTAGAAATAGGTGCAGGATTTAGACACAGTCTCAACTACTCCACCTTCTATTACCTGCTGCAAAGCTATTTAGGGATTGGATTTCTCCAGCACGTTGACATAATAAAGTATATTGTAATAGTATAGAAAGGATGAAAGTCATATTCCAGAAAGCTTTACTTGGACAAGAAATCTTGCATCTTGTACTCTTCTATGAAAGCAAGATGGTTAATTAATCTACCTTGCAGTATGTTGCCTCCATTCTGCCTCTTTGAAGTACACACCTGACAGATTATCTTGCAAAGTTTGCATGTCCCTTTGGTCTGATCTTCTGTGATGCTGGTGTTTCTACATCTGAATGCTGTACTGACATATGGGCAGCTTGGCTGCTGAAGCAGAATACATCACCAGGAAGGTAAAGTAACTTTGTCCAGCGTGCATTGCTCAAGTCATGAAATAAATCAGTGATGTCATCAATGCGAGCACACAGATTCACAGAATGTTAAGGACTGGAAGGGACCTCGGAAGATCATGTAGTCCAATCCCTCTGCCAGAGTTCTACCACCTAGACCAAGTTGCACAGGAACATATCCAGGCATTTTAACGTCTCCAGAGAAGGAGACTCCACAACCCCCCAGGGCAGCCCATTGTTACTACCAATTCCCATGGATTTCTAACAAAGCCAGTGGAATCTAGAAGACTGTTGGTAGGACCATGTAAATTGAAAATATAACTTAGCTTTCACTACAAATGCACATAAACTTGTAAATGTTGCAGAATACCTAGAAACATGTCCAAGCTAAAGGGCCTCAAATACAACATACAGAACAAACATAAACTTGGTCAGATTTTATCAAACTGAAGTACAGCTAACAGATCCTATTGACAAAAAAGTATATATGGAATTGGTGGGGAATACAGTTTTGAGGTCAGTAAGATCATGCTGTGTGGCTGACAGCACAGCAACAAATGGTCCTGGGGATAAGTTGGACTGTAATTTCCCTCAAACACTTCAACATCACTGAAAGTGACTGGTCTTAGAAAGATTAAATCAGTCTTCATATAACCATCATCTGATAAATACTATGCTGTTAAAATACACAAGGACTGCAGGAGCTGTCAATCTCTCAGGGTTTATTTGGACGCTCTATCCAGCTCTACTTGATACCATCATGTCTTTCTGCCCCACTCTCTGCTTTAATTTCATTATGTCCTCAAATACTGTAATTCCCAGTGAAAATGGTGGTAACTGCACACGCAGATCTAAAGAAACAAATTGGCCTCGTAATACCAAGGCTCACAGTGGACTGCCTTCTAACCTCCCAAAGCCCTATGGAAATTCTTAGAAGCTGCCTTAACAATTTTTCTGCAGTAAAAGAGAAAAAGTGATAGTAATGGGTTAGCTGATCTTCATTTGGAAGCTAAAAATAAAAGTAGCTTTATTGCAGCTCTGATCTCTCATGTGTAAAATCTATCACCTACCATAAGAAGGCAGTTCATTGCAGCAGAAATCTGATTGATAGTACTGGAACTTTAGATCAAGCAGCAGAACAGAGAGCAACTGGTTCATAAAATGTACTCAGTGTCTTCAGGTTTTATATCAGGCTTCCTATAGAGAGCTTTGGTCCCATTAAATGCACTATATACCACTGAGCTCTGAAGCACTGTTCTTTTGAAATTCAGCTTATAACTATAAACCATGATTGACAAGTCTATTACTGTTGGTTACAAACTATTGAAATATTGTATTTTATGGTATGCTCACTGAAATATTTTTCACAGTGGAATCCAAATACACTTGCTTTAGGAGAAAAATCATTTTAAGATGCAATAATATTTTTTTGCCTTTTTTTCTTTACTATGAAATGTGTCTGACGTTACGTTTGAATCACATAGATGTTCTGAAACAGGAATGCAGCCACTCTAATACCATGAAAAGAATATAGTGGGTAAAGTTGTCTAGATTTTTTTCATAACCCAAGTCGCTACTGCAAATCAAATAGCAAAGGGCAAAAACTAATTGGTTAGTGAGTTTCATAGTTTCATAAATAAATGCTACTTTTGCAAATTAATCGATTTATCATTAGCATTCCTGTCTAGTTTTTATCAAATCCAAAGAAGGAAGAATTTAATTAAAAAAATGAATTAGTCATTTAACCATAATTTTGTAAAGCTTTACTCAAAAAAGTCTTTATCCAAGGGATATAGTTTAGGGTGAACTTGTAAGGTAGGGTAGATGGTTGGACTCAATGATCCCAGGGGTCTTTTCCAACCAGAGTGATTCTGTGA
>JAOXOE010030457.1:0-13052 GCA_028565055.1 Phoeniculus purpureus | reverse complement strand
GTGTCTTCTGCCCCCTGAGAGCATCCCCTGCCCTCTGAGAGTATCTACTGCCCCCTGAGAACATCCCCTGCCCAGAGCCCACCCCACGTGTCCCCCTGGGGAGGACGCAGGGCCCTGGCTCCCCACGAGCTGGCGTTTTGGTGCCGTTGCCAAGGCAACGGGGGACATCCTGCTGCTGGTTGTCTCTTCTGTGGGCAGCAGCAGCAGCTCCTGAGCTCCTGCCTGTGCCCCCTGCGCTCACCCAGGGCCTGGCAGCCCCCAGCCCCCTGCCTGCCCCACAACCGGGGAGGCTCCAACACACCCGCTTCCTCCCTTCAGCTCCTGGGTGGCCTCGTCCCTTCCTGACCCGGGACAAACCCAGGTCTGTGCCCCTGTGAGTGGCCCTGGGCTGGGAGAGGCTGGAAATAGAGAGGAGACCCTACGCGGGGCTCTGCCAGCCCAAGGGGGCACCAGGGTGCTGGGAAGAGCCTCCCTGCTGCTGCAACAGACCCAAAGCCCTGCGTGGGGCTGGGAGGGGTCGGCTTCACCCGGGGGACCCCCCAGACCCACTGGCAGCAGGAGAGGGTTAGCCCAGCGCTGGGCTCCGAAGATGCTCACAGCTGCGTCTTCCCGCTCCACCTCCCCCGGCTCCCCAGCCCAGGCTCCAGACTGGTGCCCTGGGTGCTGGGCAGGGTGGGCAGCCCTGGGCAGGGGGCAGAGGTCTGTAGTGCCCAGAGGCGCCTCAGGGCTCGCAGGGGCTGGGAGAGCAGCAGCCCCTTCCCCAGGTAGGATGAAGGAGTGACCAAGGCCAGGGAACTGGGGAGGCTGTTGAGAGGGGTCCTCCCCGCCAGGACTGGGAGCACCCAGGTACCAGTTTAGCCCCAGTGAACCCTCTGAGCGGTGACTTTGGGGTCCTCACGGGGGAGGCTGGGGGGGTCCACGTGCTGCGTCAGGGCAGTGCTGCCGGAGGGACTGGGGATGCTGGGCTGACGCAGAGCTGCTGCGCTGGCTGCCATCCCCCTGCCCACACAGCTCCTCCGGCTCCTGCTGCTGACGCCAGCAGCTCCCCCCGGCAAGGCAGCCCCCTCCCATCGCCTCGGCCTTCGGGTGGGGAAGGAGGGACCAGCACCAGACCCCCACGTGGGATCACTGGGGCACCGGTGCCCACCCCTGAGGGCACAGGGCTCCCTGGCACCGCAGACCCCCAGGTACAGCCCTAGAGGTGATGCTGGAGACACTGGGGTGCTGTAGGCACTGGTACTGGTCAGAGGGTACCCCGGTGAGCCTCAGCCATGGCAGGGGCTGGCAGAGCCCTGGGGCACAGGGGTGGGAGGGGTGGTGCCAAGCTCAGGGCGGCGGGGCGAGAGTGCCCCACGGTCCCTGCGGTGCCCAGTGCGCCATCCCCAGCGACGGGCCCCCCCGGTTGGCGGAGGGCAGCCGGGGCAGCGAGGAGCAGGAGCGGGTTCCCACTGGCTGTGCTGGCACCGCCACTGGCATCACTTCAGGAACAGGCGGGTGGTCCGGTCGCCCATCAGGAGCCTTTGCGGGGGTCAAAGAGAGGGAAACTCGGGGTCTGTTTCTCCTACCAGAGGTGCCACCAGCACCAGCCCCACAGGGATTGGCCCCACGTGGATGGAGCTAACACAGGGTTGGGCACAGGCTGGCACCTTGTCCTCACGGGGGAAGGACCGGGATCCCCCAAACCCAGGACCCCCTCCGGAGCAGCAGCTGCCTCCAGCCCTGACCCAGGGAGCGGGGAAGCAGCTGGGTAGAGCCCCCCTGGCTGGGAGATGGCGGGGCTCAGCCTGCAGCACCTACCTGACCAACAAGCTGACGAGGAGGGCAGCGGCGATGGGCCCGACCCAGTAAACCCAGTGGTAGTCCCAGTAGTTGGCCACCACGGCCGGCCCGAAGGCTCTGGCAGGGTTCATGCAGCCTCCGGACAGGCTGCCCCTGCAACGGGAACAGAGCGGCTGCCTCAGCCCCGTGGGGCCGGGGGGGCACAGGGGTCGCAGGCACCGGCCATCCCGGTGCCCAGGGAGCCCTCAGCCCGGTGGGCAGTTGCCCTGGTCGTGAGATCCTCGGGCTGGGGGGGGAGAGGCCGGTGCGTGGGGTGGGACACGAGTGCTGGGGCTGCTCTGGGGGCTGCACCTGGGGATGGGTTGGGGGGTGCTCGGTGCCGCAGGGGCGAGGAGGGTTCGTGGGCTGAAGCACCGGCCGTGGGCAAACGCTCGTCCGGCAGGTTCGCGGCGTCGAACCGACACCTGAGATCCCGCTAGAGGGGGCAGTGCCGGGACTGAACGGCCAGGAGCCACCGGCACCCGCGCTGGGCGTCCGGGGTCGGTGGCACAGGGACCGGGCTGGCTAATGGCACAGGGACCGGGCTGGCCAATGGCACAGGGACCAGGCTGGCCGGTGGCACAGGGACCAGGTTGGCTAATGGCACAGGGACCAGGCTGGCCAATGGCACAGGGACCAGGCTGGCCGGTGGCACAGGGACCAGGCTGGCCAATGGCACAGGGATCAGGCTGGCTAATGGCACAGGGATCAGGCTGGCTAATGGCACAGGGACCAGGCTGGCCGGTGGCACAGGGACCAGGCTGGCCAATGGCACAGGGACCAGGCTGGCCAATGGCACAGGGATCAGGCTGGCTAATGGCACAGGGACCAGACTGGCTGGTGGCACAAGGACCGGGCTGGCTGGAGGCACAGGAGCCAGGTTGGCCGATGCCAGCTTGTGCCTGGCAGCATTTCCAGCAGCCACAGCAGGGAACAGCCCCAGATAAACCCTCTGCTGTTTGCTCAGGGCTTCCCACAGCAAACACTGCCGGCGTGGCCCAGGGCTTTAGGAGCCAGGAAGAGCCTCTGGGAAAGGCTGTTCAGGCTCAGTGCCACGAGTGGGGCTGGGCCAGTGGCTCTCCTGTGCCTCCTGGCAGTGCCCAACAGCATCAGGGGGGCAAGTGGGCTCTTTCACCAGCCTCTGCAGAGTGCTCAGCTCTGGCTAGCAGGATCTGTGCTCTGCTGGGAGGGGGCACAGCAGATCCCATCCCGTCCCCATGCCAACCCAATCCCCATCCTCATCTCATTTCATCTCACCCTGATCCCAATCCCCGTGATCTCACCCCCATCCCATCCCCATCTCTCCCCTGCGCAGGATGCAGCAGCCGCGGTGCTGCCTGGCAATGCTGTGGCACAGCCCTGCTGCTGGCGGCTCGGAGCTGCCCCCGAGCTCTGCTGGCACCGCAGGGAGCTCAGCACCAGCCCACGGTCCCATCCTGGCCAGCTCCAGGTGCCCTGTCCCGTGCAGAGGGCACCCTGCAGCCGGTGGGGACCCTGCAGGGGCTGGGCACCGCGAGCTCACCCTGCCAGGATGTCGACGGTGACGGTGAGGCCGATGCAGAAGGGTGCCAGCAGGGTCTTGGTGCTGCCGTTGACAGCCCCCATGCAGACCACCAGCAGCAGGAAGGTGCTGAGGACGATCTCTGTCGCGAGGGCGGCCGGGATCTGCCTGTCGGAGGTGATGGTGCCGAAGGCTCCTCCGCTGGAGCTCAGGTGCCAGTTGTTACCCAGCACAGCCTGTGCCAGGGGGAAGCCCAGTGAGTGCCACCCCCGCTCCAAACTGGGGGGTCTGGTTGGATCTGAGGGAAAACCCCTTCCCAGCAAGAGCAGGGAGCCCTTGGAAGAGGCTGCCCAGGGACAGGGTGCAGGCAGCCCCCCTCGCCCTCCCCATCACACCCACTGCTGCTGGAGCCCCCGGGGCTGGCAGAGCAGGAGGTCCCTGCACCCCCCCCCAGTGCTGGTACCTTTGCCAGGCCAGCTCCAACCATCCCTCCGCAGAGCTGGGCCACCCAGTACGGGAGGACCATCGAGATGTTCAGGCCACCCACCAGCCACACGGCCAGGGACACGGCGGGGTTGAAGTGGCCTCCGCTGCAGGGGGAGAGGAGCAGCGTCAGGGGCTGGTGGCTGGCACCAGCCTGGCAGGACACAGGGGAGGAGGATGAGCGATGCCAGGCAGGGCGTAGCCCCCCCTTGGGCTACAGCAGTGCTGCTGGGGCTCTCGGGGTCACAGCGAGGGCAGAGGAGGCCATGGAAATGCTCAGAGGGCTGGAGCCCTTCTGCTCTGGAGAGGGCTGAGAGGGTTGGGGTTGCTCAGCCTGCAGAGGACAAGGCTCCGGGGGGACCTTCTAGAGACCCTCCTACCCCTGACAGGGGCTGCCAGAGGGCTGGGGACAAGGCTGTTCCCAAGGGCAGGGCCGAGGGCTCCTGGCTTGAAGCTGGAAAAGGGCAGAGTGAGGCTGGACAGGAGGAAGAAGAGGAATCTGAGGGTGGGGGATCCCTGCAAGATCCCTGCCCAGAGGGGGACTGGACGCCCCATCCCCGGAGCCATCCAACGTCAGGCTGGCTGGGGCTCTGGGCAACCTGGTCTGGGGAGTGCTGGCCCTGCTGGGTGTAGGGCACTGGGCGCCCTTTGGAGGTCCCTTCCAGCCCTCTGTGGTCCTGTGACCCCCACGGTGCTGGCTGTCAGGGGCTGGCGCTGCCTCCTGGCCGGGACCCGGGTCGCTCCCCCTGAAGGGCAGACGAGGAGCAGCCCCGGTACCTGCTCCAGTCGCCAGATGAAGCCGGGGACAGGCGCTAATGAGCCGGTTTCGTAACCGACCAGCCCCAGTAATAATTGCCGGGGAAGGCGGTGAGTCAGAGCGTCTCGGAACTATAATTACCCCTCGCTCTCCAGCGGTAATTAAAGACCCATCACACCAGAGCGAGAGGCTGTTTTGCTCGGGCTACAGGCAGCCTTGGCCAGACAGGGCTGGGGCGGCAGCAGCACCCCCTACGGCAAGGGCTGGAGCCCCAGAGCCAAAGCCGGGGGGGGGTCTGCAGCATCCAGCTCCTCTGCAGCCTCTCCGGACACAGAGCTTCACAAAGCCGAGGCTGGACCAGCCCCCTGGGCCTTCAGAGCTGGTGGGGGCAGCAGGAGCCTCCAGCAGCACCGGAGGAGACACGAGCTTGTCCTGCTGCCCATGGGTTGTTCCCCTGCCCATGAGCATCTCCTCCTGTCCATGAGTTGTCCCTCTGCCCATGGGCATCTCCTCCTGCCCACAAGTCCTCCTCCTGCCCACAGGCTTCTCCCCCTGCCCACACATGGAAACCAGGCAGGTGCCAGAGCAGGACCCACCCCAGGGCAGGGGCGAGGGGCCACGGGACCCCCCGTTACCTGATGTCCCCCAGGACAGCGATGACGATCGCCAGGGCCAGCCCGTGTGCCAGGGCAGGCTGCAGCCTCCCGGTGCCCTCCGACTGCTCCACCACCGAGAGGCAGCCGATGAAGATGAAGAGGGCAGTGCCCAGCAGCTCGGCCACGCAGGGCTGCAGGTAGCGCTCGAACCAGTGGGGCCGTGGGGGCCGGGGCTGGGCGTCGATGACCATCATCTCCTTCGCTGCGGGGTGGCCAAGCTGGGTAGTGGCCATGAGTGGGGCTGGAGCAAGTCCCTGTGGGCACAGCTGAGCGGAGAGGGAGAGAGCAGAGCTGCAGCCCCCTGGAGGAGCAGCACCCTGAGTGTCCCCCACAGAGAGGCTCCTCGTGGCCCCTGTGATCGGGTTTGCGTGGCTGGGGAAAAGCCGGGGGCAATAAAAGCTGCTAGCCCGGCCCCCAGGAATATAAAAGCTCTTTATCACCACTGCTCCTCGGTTCAAGGCTTTGGGGTGGGTGTTTTGCCTTGTAGGGCTCGCTGTGGGGTGACTCCTCTCACTGACACCCCATGTGGAGCCCAGGTGGCTGCTCCACTGGCGGCTTGTGCTGGCCAAGAGGGGCCAGGAGCCGGAAAGGACCCTCTCTGCTGCTGCTGCACCTCTGGGTGCAGGGCAGGAGCTCAGAGCCTGTCCTGGCAGAGCCCTTTAGGGCACAGCAAGCCTGTGGCTTCGAAGCTGAATCATGGCAGTAGGGCTTAAGGGGCTTTAAACCAGCAGCTCAGGCTGGTGGGGTTGGAAGGGACCTCTGGGGATCACCCAGTCCAGCCCCTCCTGCTCCAGCAGGGTCACCTGGGATGGTGCCCAGGAGGGTTTGGTATCTCTCCAGAGCAGGAGACGCCCACAACCTCTGTGGGCAGCCCTGAAGACAGGGTCAGCACGGAGAGCCCCAGCAGCAGGCCTCTTCCTGCAGAGCCCAGTTTGCCTCCAGTTCCCAAAGGAGCTTGTTGGAACCACAGGGCTGGTTCCCCTCAACCTCAGCCCTCATCCTAGAGCGGGGATCTTGCATCCCCCTCGCACAGAGGGAGCACAGGGGGCCACCAGCAGCCCTGAGCGTCGACCTCCCCAAGCTCCCAGGGCTCCCCACAAGGGATCACCCACCCAGGGAGCCCCGTTCGAGGCACTGCAGAGGACAGGGAGCCCAGAGATCAGGGAGCCCAGATGCTGCAGTCCTGCTGCCCAGGCAGCACAGGGGCAGCCCCGGTGATGGGAGAGCAGGGCTCTTGCTGCAGGAAGGCACCTGCCCGTGCACAGGGGTGGCCAGTCACCTCCTTGAGCAATCGCCCTGTGGCTGGGGGGGTGCTCCAGGATGGGGGCTCGCAGATGCCTCTTGAGCCGAGCCCCTCGTCGGCCGGGGGGGTAAAGACGGCCGCGGGGGGTTTATGATGCTTTCGCAAGGCGCTGGGGATGGGAAGGAAATTTCCACTGGCCTGGCCCTGCCCGGGCTGTCGCTGGCCACAGCAGACAAGGGTCAGGCTGGAGCTGCCGGGGAACCCCGCTCAGGCACCTCTCCAGGAGCCTCTGCCAACTGGTGTCCCAGAGCCATGGAATCGCAGGGTTGGAAGTGACCTCCAAAGGCAACCAGCCTCCCTGCAACCAGCAGGGCCACCTCTAAGTAGATCAGGTTGCCCAGAGCCCCATCCAGCCTGGCTCCCAGAGCTCAGCCCCTGCAGGCAGAGGGTCTTGGCACCAGGTTAGAGAAGTCACTGGGATGTGGAGAGCGAGTGCTGGGCTTGGCGGCTCCTCTCTGGACCCCCGTGTGGACCCGGGGGCAGCCAAACACTCGGTCCGACACCGGCACCGAGCTGCAGTCACCTGCAGGAGGGTTCCAGCAGGGACTGGGATCCATCACTGTGCTCCCAGCACAACCAGACCAGGGTCTGGCTTGGGCAAAGGGGATCCAGCTCTGGGGTGATTTATCGGTGGGGTCGGCCGGAGAGGCGACACCAGCCAAGGCAGTAGCTCTGGGCTGCGGGACCTGCTGCAGCTCCAAGGGAACAGCATCACCTCAGCAGCATCTCCACCGCGGGCTGGGCTGGGCTGGGCAGGACACGAACCCCTCGTTCCAAGCCTCCTGCCATGGGATATCTGCAGCCAGGGCTCAAAGCCCGTCCAACGTGTCCTTGAGGAGGTTTACAGCAGCTACACACCCCCTTGGTTCTTATCTCCCCGGTTTGGCAGCGGTGCCCTCGGGTTCATGGGTCCCCTGAGCTGGGCTTCGCTCGCACTCCCAGCCCCACGGCAGGTCCTGAGGGGCCGCTGGGCAGCCTCCCCAGCCAACCTCCTCCCGTGGCCGGTCCCAAGGAGAAGCTGCCCCAGTGTGCTTGGAGAGAGAAGCCACCCCGCTTGCCCCTGGCGAGTGAGATGGGCTAGTTGGTGCCAGGGTTTGCTCGGCAGAGGCTGGCAGCAAGCACCCCGGAGGGAAAAGGCGTGGGGATGGCAGCGGGGAAGTCTGCTCCCATCAGCAGACACTTACTTCGGTCCTTGCTTGTGCTTGCACCGACTCCTTCGGCAAGTGACAGCAGCAGCTGCGGCAAGTGGCAACGGGGGGACAGCAGCTG
Organism: Phoeniculus purpureus; assembly: GCA_028565055.1. Lineage (NCBI taxonomy): Eukaryota > Metazoa > Chordata > Aves > Bucerotiformes > Phoeniculidae > Phoeniculus > Phoeniculus purpureus. Next base: position 5,265 of record JAOXOE010030457.1, on the reverse strand, counting down.
CAGGACATCCTGCTCGGGAGCAGAGTTTCCCATCTCCACCTACCCGGGCACAACAGGCAGAACAACCCTCCTGTCAGCCAGCCCCTCCACCCCACCGTTAGGTACCACTTGCCCCCACTGCACTTCACGGAGCCACCACCTCTGCTCCATCCTCTTCCCCAACCGGCCCCTCTCCTCCATCCTCTTCCCCATCCGGCCCCTCTCCTCCATCCTCTTCCCCAACCACCGCCTCCCCTTTGCTCCCCTTCCCGAACGGGCAAACGGAGCTGACAGACTGAGCTGACCCTCCAGCCCACGAACATTCCCAGCCCTGCAGAGCTGAGGGAAGGGTCTGCAGAGCCTCTGCTGAGCCCCTCAGTCACAGGTTGGGTTGGACCTCAGGGATCACCCAGTGCCATCCCCCTGCGCCAGGGGCAGCGACACCTCTCACCAGCCCAGGGTGCCCCCAGCCCCAGCCAGGGATGATGGAGCAGCCCCAGCCTCCCTGGGCAGCCGGTTCCAGGGCTCCAGCACCCTCCCAGGGAGGGACTTCTGCCTCAGATCTCAGCTCAGTCCCCCCTCTTTTAGCCTGAACCTCATCCCAGCACCGGGTCCCTTGAAGAAAGTCTCAGCTCAGGTGCTGGCAGCAGCTCTAAGGTCCCCCCTGGAGCCTTCTCCTCTCCAGGCTGCGCAGCCCCAACTCCCTCAGCCTGTCCCCAGAGTGGAGGGGCTGCAGCAGCTCCTCACCCAGCCCCAGTCTGTACCAGCTGCTCCTCCAGAGCAGCCCCAGTCTGTACCAGCAGCCCCAGTCTATACCAACTGTTCTGGGGTTCTGTGGGGCCGAGGGAAGACCCCACGGGCAGCTCTTTCCAAGCGCCACGAAGTGGGCGCAGGCGGCACCGCACGGCCTTATCTCCCCGGCTTTATCTCGGGCACTGGCCGCCTCGGTGATTGCAGAGCCCTGACTGAGGGGTGACCTGCGGGACTATTTGCTGCCCGCAGCAGTGACCCGGGAGAGGCGACCTCTGCCCACTTGCAGGTCCCACGTTGCACCATCCTCCTGCTCCTTCGGGGCACCCGGGGTGAGGTGGAAATTTCCAAGGGCTCCCTGTGCGGAGCTGTCGCTGGCTGCTGGGGCTGGCAGAGAGGGACCTGGGGGTTCTCAGTGATGGGCGGCTGAAGATGAGCCAGCAGGGTGCCCAGGCGGCCAAGAAGGCCAGTGGCATCCTGGCTGGGGTCAGCAACTGCGTCTCCAGCAGGAGCAGGGAGGTGAGGAGCAGGAGAGCTGCTCCCATGGGTGACACCAGTTCTGCTGCTGCTTCTCCCTGCCAGCCATCACGAGGAGACTCAGCAGGGAAGAAGAAACTGGGTCAAGTGCTCTCCACGAGCGACAGGGCTGCAGCTGGGACACGGGGAGCAGAGCTCAGCCCGGGGCTGACACGCGACGCGCCGGAGACAGAGGTGCCAGCGCTGGCCCTCGCCTCGGGGCAGCGGCTCCACGCAGACACCAGCGGGCAGTGCCAGGGAAAACCCTCCGAGCCCCCAGGGAACAGGGCCAGGAGGGTTTGAAACGGCTCCAGAAAAGGAGACTCCACAACCCCCCTGGGCAGCCCCTGCCAGGGCTCTGTCACCTCACCATGAAGAAGGTCCTTCTCACAGTGATACGGAACCTCCTCTGCTCCAGCTCCCACCCGCTGCCCCTTGTCCTACCACTGGGTGCTCAGAAAACACCCCTCAGCCCGGCTCAGGCAGCAGCTCCCCAGCAGCTCCTGGCCCTCTCCAAACCCAAACCCTCCCCAAAGAGAGGGGGAAGGTTGGTTTCAGCCAGCGGAGCCTCAAGAGCCGGACTCCCTGCACCCAAGGCAGCCCCGACCCCTTGGATCCTGCTCTCACCCTGAAGCACAAGGTGCCTGCAGTTTCCTAGCAGCAGCCCAGCCAGAGTAGGCTCCTGACGAGCTCCTGCAGGAATCGTTTCCCTTCTCCCAGCTGGAGCTGCTGAGCAGCTGCAGACAGACAGGCAGAGTCACCCAGATGATGGAGAGCAGACAGGGCACAACAGACTGGGAGAGGGTGAAGGGACCTTCCAGCTCCTCCAGCACCACCCTCTGCAGTGAGCAGGGTCATCCCCAACCACAGCAGGTTGCTCAGAATCCAGCATGACCTGGGACGGGGCTTCTCCCACCCACCTGGGCACCCTGGGCCAGGGTCTCACCTCCCTTCGCAGTGAGGAACATCCTCACATCAACCCTTAATCTCTCTCAGACTCACAGAGCTTTAGGGCTTGGAAAGGACCAGTTCACAGCTGCTCTCCCCCGTCCCTCCAGCTCTGCTGCGGGTCCCTGTGGGCACTGGAAGGCTGCTGTAAGGTGCCCCCTTGGCAGCAGCTCTGCTCCCGTGCCGCGTCCCTCAGCCAGACACACTGTGCAGGGCCCTAAAATAGACATCGACGAGCAGAAACCCCACCAGCAGCTGCCTCGTGGTGCTGGCAGAGACACCACATCCCAACACGGCAACAAGGGGACTGGCAGAGCTCAGCCCGTCTCCTGCAGCGGCCCCAGCCCCACAGGAGGCAGAGTTTACTGCACTGCAGTGAGAGTTTGGAGAGGTCAGAGGCTGGCAGGGAGGTGGGATCCAGTGCCCAGCTCACAGAGAGCCCTGCCACTGCGGCCCCACCGTGCTGCCTACCCAAGGAACTTGTGGCAAGGAACCTGTAGCAAAGAACCTGTGGCAAGGGGACGGATCCAAGAGCTGCTCTGCTGCACCCACACAGGACGGGGCAGCCCGTGCTGCAGGCCAGCCCGTGCACGCCGCTGCAGATAAGCCCCAGCACCTCAAACGTGCGGGCGCAGCACGCCGGGGCCACTGTTATCTAGGAGGCAAAGGTTGCCAGCTCCTTTCAGAGCTGCACAGCTCATCCCTTCCCCTCAGGGGCAGAGGGTTGAATGGGAACACTCTGCAAAGCCCCAGCACCTGCCCTGCGTGTGGGACATCAGCCAGACACAGAGCTGGCAGCAGCTGCCTGCAGGGGCCACTGACTGCACCGGTGGAGGAAAGAGGGCGGTGAAGGGGAAGGTCAGCTCTGCTGACTGCTTCTGTTCCACTGACATTGTGACTGTCACCCCCAAACTGTTCCTGGTACCTCAACAGCCTCCTTCCTTCCATCTGCAGTCCAAGCTCTCTGTGATTCACAGACTCACAGAACATTAGGGGTTGGAAGTGACCTCGAAAGATCACCCAGTCCCATCCCCCTGCCACAGCAGGATCCCCTGGATCCAGGAACATGGCCAGGAGGGTTTGAAACGTCTCCAGAGAAGGAGACTCCGCAGCCCCCCTGGGCAGCCCCTGCCACTTAACCACTTCCCAAGCCAGTTCTTCTTGCAAGTCACTGCAGAAGGGACACAGCTCTCACTGCCACAGCTGCTGAAGCAATTGAGGCTCCGGATGACCCACCCGCTGACAGATGAGAGCAGTAGCCACCAAACCAGAGCTGCAGAGGTCGCTCCCAAGGAGGGAGGCAGCAGGAGGGTTATAAATACTAAACATTTATTCTCTCTCTCTTAGGAAGGCTGCAAGAGTCACACGACAGGGCAAGGTCTTCCACTGCTGTTGGGACTTTGCTTCTTTTGAAAGGGAAAGGCAGAAGAACGAGAGACTGGTGGGAAGATCCAACCAGCAGCAGTGCAAACCCAGGTTCGTTTCTTTCCCACTCGCACCATCCTGGTGCTGAACCCCCCAGCCAGGTGAAACCAAGGGCTGCTTCGACGTCACCCAGCGAGCAAGCAGCACCTTCCTCTGTCCCCAGTTCCCCTGCAGGGCGCAGGGATGGTCTGGAGAAGCCAGCATGGGGACACTTGGGCAAAGCTACACTGAACAGAAGGGGAACGAGCCCAGTTCAACCTCAGAGGCCCCTCCCTGGCAGCCAGCTCCAGACACACGGCCGCACGCAGCCAAGAGGGGAACGTGGGGCTCCAAGAACACCTGATGGGGGAGGCAAACTCACCACAGGGATCACAGACACCCGACTAGAGTCCGTATGTGGGGACAGGGGCAGTCCTGCCCCGGAACAGCGGCTCACGACAGGCACAGACACACAGCCAGCACAAACCCCCCGAAGCCACCGGGCACCGGCAGCAGCACCCAGGGCCCTCTGCGCTGGCCCACGCAAAGTCCCCTCGCTGCTGGCATCGTCCTGTCTCCAGCAGAAGATCAGCGGCTGCGGCTTCTGGCCCCAGGGCCTCCATTCACGTCAGAATGAGATGTTTGCAAGACCTGTTGGAAGAGGAGGAGGGATGGGGGGAGAGCTGAGGGTTTACTCCTGCACTCGGCTGCTGCAGGGACAGCTGCAGGAAGGAGGGGGCTTCGAGAGTTTAAACTTCAGTGCAAAGGATTTGGTGGGAGGAAAGGAAACGGGGAACCAGGCTGGTCTGTGCTTCTGCTTAACTCAGCAGGGCAGAGCAGAGGGGCAGCAGAACCTCTCTCCACCTCCTAACCACCCCTGTTCTGATCCTCCCGAGGATGCCATTTGCCTTGTTGGCCACCAGGGCCCATTTCTGGCTCCTGGCGATCCTGCTGGCCGCCAGCACCCCCAGGTCCCTTTCTCCCCTGCCGCTCTCCAGGTCCCTGCCCTGCATTTCTCAAGCAGCAGCAGCAGCAACACTCCAAACGCTCCACAGAGCATCACCCAGGTCTCTCTGCTTCCCGTCCACGAGAGACAGAGCCCTCTGAGCAAAAGGAACATTCCAAGGGGTTAGCTGGAAAGTTGCCCCCTCCCCAATCCCAGGAGAAAGCAGCGGGAAGCAGAGAAGCCTGAGACGGATGGAAACGGGGCCAGCGCAGAGGGAGAGGCTTAAGCACAGCACAGTTATTTCAGTGTTGTCAGGACACCGGGATTTCAGCTCCCATGTGCCCATATGGCTCCCGCACGCACAGCAGCCCCAAACCTTGCAGTCAGCACTGACGGGGTGAGGCTGGAGCCTATTTAAAGGAGCCCATACGGCAGCTCTCGGGGTAGGAACTCTGTCTGCCCTGTCTGCAGGCTTCTCCTGGGCAACACAGAGCACTAGGGATGGGAAGGGACCTCCAAAGATCACCCAGTCCCATCCCCCCGCCACAGCAGGATCCCCTAGATCCAGTCATTAGGGACTGGAAGGGACCTCCAAAGATCACCCAGTCCCATCCCCTTGCCACAGCAGGATCCCCTAGTTCCAGCCACACAGGAACAGTCCAGGAGGGTTTGAAACATCTCCAGAGAAGGAGACTCCACAACCCCCCTGGGCAGCCCCTGCC
>JAOXOE010030456.1:0-13062 GCA_028565055.1 Phoeniculus purpureus | reverse complement strand
TCCACTCGTTCCTTAAACACCTCCAGGGATGGTAATACCACCACCTCCCTGGGCAATCTATTCCAGTACCTAACCACCCTCCAACCTGGTCTTGAATACGTCCAGGGATGGAGCAGCCACAATCTCCCTGGGCAACCTGTTCTGGTGCCTCAGCACCCTCACAGTGAGGAGTATCTTTCTAAGGTCTAATGACCCTCTTTTAGCTTGAAATAATTCCCCCTTGTTGTATAGTGATACGCCTTTATAAAACACCTGTCTCAGGAAGGGGTGGCTGAGGCTGGCATTGTGTCCCAGCTGGGCACATGTAAGTGAGGAAAAACCCATGTGAGAAGACTAAATGCAAACAACTCCGATGGGTTTTGGATGGGAATGAGAAAGGAGACGGGAATGACAGTGTCCCTGCATCCTGCAGGATGAGTACAGGGACATGTTGAGACGAGGTGAGAAACTTCCATGAAGAAAATACTTGAACTCCCATCTCTGCCCTGCCGTTTGTGAGGACAGAGCAGCTCTAATGAAGCTCTGTGGAAAGGGATGCTGGAAAGCAGCGTGTATCAAATTCTTGTAATTATGGTGGTAACTAGAACAGTTAGAGACAGACCTTGGACCATAAAGCTGGCAGCCTAAATAGCCAAGAGGCACAGGATAGCAAGGAATGTGAAGCCATGGAGGGGAGACGTGACTTTCCAAGGTTACGTGGTGGGGGGGCAGGGTAGCCAAGGACAGTGGCCTGACTCCCAGGCCACTATCTTAGCAACATGACCACATTCCCCGCAGTAATAAGAGCCATTCTGAACCTTTGCCAGTATAACCAGCTTGGCTCTGCTCTGAATGGTCACCATTTTTGAGGGTTTTTTTGAGGGGGGGAATAATAGCAGTTCATCAGTAAGTAAACCCATTCTTTTCTAGTTCCATAGGTATTAAAAGCGGTAGTGTAGGGAAACCAAAAGTATTGTTGGGCTTCTTCACTGCCCAAAACCTACCAGGAGGCAGAATATCTTTGGTTCTGCTAGTGTCTCAAGAGAAATGTCTCTGAAGCTTCTGCCTCTGCTTTGAAGCATCACAAGTGCTGGGTGCTTCTACAAGACTTCAGAGGCTCACTTGCTATAGATCCCGTGGTGATGAAATGGGACTGTAACAAACCTGGCTGTTCACCAGTTTAGAAGATTGCTTTGCTAAGTCAAAGGCCTCTGGATTACAGCAGCAAGTAGTCCTTATCTCAGCCATTCATACATCTGATTGTAGTAGTTTCATTTACTGATGATACACAGCAATGACCCTTCCCTTGAAAATAAACCATCTGACCCTCTGCTGTTTTCTACACAAAGATAAATTGGTTGGTGCCGAATTGATGTGTGTGAGGGATGCTGCTCCAGGCTCTGAACAACAGAACCCATTTAATTTCAAGAGCTGAATCTCCACAAAACGTTCACAGCAAAGCCCCAAACTAGGTGCAATAAACCAAACACCAGCCAAGTTTGCAAACCCAGGCTGAATTGCAGGGAAGCCCTGGGCCAGGTTTCCAGTTAGCTTTGAAGCCACATTTTTAAAGAGGCTCCTGATCAGAATTTTTATCTTACCACAGGCTGCATGTCAAGTGATTCCCACCAGCTCACCACCGCCAAATCCCACACCTGCCTGGGACAGAGCAGTGGTGAAGTCTGGGGGCAAGTTCAAGCTGTGCCTAGCTGCTAGTCCTGTGCAGAGCTGGTGCCCAGGGGAAGGCAGGGCTGAGGGGCAGGCAGTTTCCTCTGCAGATTGCAGAGGTTTCGGTTTCATTGGGATTCAGCACTTGGCATTTTGGGCTGAGTTTCATGCCAAGTGTTCAGATCCAAGAGGCCTGCAGGCCTTATGGACATACAAAACCACCAATGTAATGAAAATTGGTTTAAAATTGATTTAGTTAAAAAAAAAATAAAATCAGGCCACCATGTGGAAACAGTTAGAAGAGTCAGTTACGAAGTTTAGCTAAATGGAAGTAAATGCCTTTGAATGTGTCTGTATAGAGCACTGGTGGGACTAAATCCATTTACCATGAGTTTTAATTAAACCAGTCGTGCTCCAGTAGGCATTTACCAAAGCACCAGTACCCCTGCTTAGACTGCCAGCAGTGCAGCCTCCCATCACTTTGGTAAATTTTCACTTTTTTTTTTTTCTGGGGTAGATTGGTGTCTTGGTCCAGATCCTTGAGGACACTAATTAAGGTGTCTAAACACCTCAGATTTCAAAGAGGATCTAATGCCTTTGAGGAACTTGGCTTGCAGACCTTATTCATATTAACCTGAGGAAAGGTTTCCACTCTTCTTGGTCAGCAGAATAAATTTGATTGAGCTGTGGGATCCTAAATGACTCTAGAAACAGTTCATGTTGTTTTTTAGGTTTTGAGGCTGTGGAATACTGTGTCCAAAACACATAGGTCAGGGAGATGCTCCATAACCCCAAAATCTGCAGTCTTTTGTGAGCCTGTGGAAAGCATCATCTCCATGAGCAGCTGCTTGGGGCTTAGTGGTGCGTGCGTGCTTGATGTCAAACCTGTTTGGTTGATGCAGGCCATAGGGATGAGTGAACGCCCTTTTTTTTCGGTTGCATCTGGGTAGCCTGGGTAAGTTCACATCAAATAGAAAGGTCTCAGCAGTACTCACACTGGGTTTTGACAAGGTGAAGTCTGGCTGTAAGGTTCCAGTTAGCTCTGTTCTGACAGTGGTGAGGAAGAGCTCTGTAGCTGATGTTGCTGGGCTGTTGCAGTAGCATCTGTGGTCTCTGCCCTGCAGTTGTTTCATTCTCCAGTTTTCAGTTTATGGATGAGTTTTTTTTCCCCTGCAAACCCACCTGCAGTGCCCAGAGCACAGGATGCTTCTGCTCCCTGTCTGTGTCTCCTGCATCTGCCCATGTGCACAGCTACTCGCTGAAGTGCAGCGCTGATGTGCTCTAAAGATTTCGGAGGGGTTCTGCGTGTTATGAAATGTTTTAAGGCTCAAAGCCCAAAGGGAGAACTCAATCATGAATTCCCTGTGTAGAACTAATTCAGGAAAAGGGATTAAATTGGGACAGAGCCTCTTGCTTTTTCTCCCCCCTCCTCTATGGCCCCTTTCAGAAAATTAGGGGGCCCCTCTCTGAGGAGAAACTGTTGAAAATTGCACACTGCTTTCCCTTCCCCTTCCTCCTGAACATAGCCAGAACAGCAATATACATTTCTGAGGTTTGGCAGCAGCATCTGAAAGTGTGTTTTTGTGCCAGAGAAGGACTGGCTGATGGGGGCCAAAGTGCATGTCGGCCTGGGGGACGCTCAGGAAAGGGAAGGCACCTGTACCCTCTCTCCTTGCCACTGCTCTTGACATCTGGTTCCCACCGTTTCCCTGCGGGTACCTGACAATTGTGTTTATGCCCTGGATTGTATCATCAGCTGCTGGAAGGAGACCCATCGGCTGAGATTTGAGCCTGACCTTCAGTTTCATAACAAAAGCAGAGACAGTTGCTCTTGCGACAGACCTCTCTTGGACTGAACAAAAACATGTACAACCCATGTGCAGTCCATACAGCTGAGAACTGTGGTGTTAGCTGAGCTAGTCCAAAGCGAGCGCTTATCCTGTTTTATGTTAAGCTTTCCTCCACAATAACATCGCTGCTGTCCTCCACCAAGCCTCATCTCCATCCACCTCCTGCCTGACATGCACCAGTCCCACCTCAGCTCTGAAAGCCCTCTTACACTGCTCTGTTCTCATTACCCCAGTGTCCAGACTGGTGTCTCACACCGCAGTGCAGGTGTTCTTAGCACCTTGGTGAAGTCTAACGATGTAGCTGAGAGGACGGGATTTCCCTTTTATTTCAGAATTTTCACTGAAAGATTGGGAAAGTTGATGAGGATAGGGAAAGATTTTGGTGCCCAATGGATCTGAAGGTCAAAGTATTTTCATAGCTCTAAAGCCTTTCCTGTGCTTCCATGCCTTCCTTTTCTTTAAAAGGAGAAGGGAGAGGGAAAACAGAAGAGGACAAGAAAACGTGTTCTCTTCCCTCCCTGCACAGGAGTCAACCCATGAATGAAAGTTTGTCTTGAGTGTTTTGTTATAGCTAAAACCAAAAGGTCTATTTTCTTAAAAAGATCTTATTTAACAAAAAAATCACGACTAGTTCCTATTGTTAAATGTCCACGTGTAGGCACAAACCTGTCGTTTTGTTTCTTTAACCAAGTTTGAACAACATCTAGGATGTGGAGACTGTAGAGCATGCCTGAAGCTTCCAAGCACTACATCATTGTGGGTGACATGCCTTGGTGGTACTTCACAAATATTGTCTATCATCATCATGCAGAGAGTAAATATGTACATTTAGCTTGTCACCATTCTCAACTTGGGATGCAAAGAGACATTTTTGCCTCAGTGAGCTTTTGCCCTGTGGTTAAACTTGCTAAACTTCCTCTGTGAGTCCCCAGCAGCAGGGTACATGGAGCTGTTTCTGTTGCCCCTGAAGTTCAAGCCCTCATCAGAGGAGCTGCAGCCATCAGCGTGGGAGAGGAGAGAGGGGCTGCTGTTATTCGTGTTTTTACATGGCTGGGTTCCACTTTGGCAGACAAGAGAGACTGCAGTCTGAAAGCTGTGGGCTGATAAGTGGTTTTTGAGAGATAAGATATGAAAGACTCTGTAATTCTGGATGAGAGTGTTGAGTAGTTTATATGTGTAAGTCCAGATGTTCAGTAGAAGGAGCTGTTCCAACCCTTCAGCTGCATATGTCTGCTAGCACGTGTACAGTGTCTGGTGTGCTTGTGGCACTGACCAAGCAGTGGTCCCCAGAACAGGGCACTGATTCCCCTGTGGGACTTGTGAACCACTGGATTAATGCTCAGGCAGGGCCCCATTTGTTTTTGCTTTGATGCAGCCATATTTCACTGAGAGGTTGAGGATACTTTCTGATCATGGAAGCTGCATCCAAAGCTACAACCCAAACTGGCAGGTCAGGGGAAGTCCCAGAGTATCTCTGCCTTGAAGACAGCGCATCTCAGGCACATGTCTTAATCATGGGAGCTGCCTTGCCAGTCAGAGAGGACACTAATTTACTACTGGCCTACTAAATGCTACCCCACACGGTGCTAGTGTGGATACCTGAGGCATCCAGGGCACAGACTCTGTTATAGCCTCACTGCTTTATCCCTTGGCTGCCACCTGAGTAATGAGCCAGGTGAAGCATCTTGCACCTGATAGAGCCAAAGTGACAGTGGTCAATGCAAGGCAGAAAGGGCTGGTCCCTGCCTGTAGCATCAAGCCCCAGGAGCACAGTTCCTGGTATTTGAGTATGTAATGTGCTTACAAGGAAAGCTGTGTGTGTGCCCCTATTCCAGTAAATGCTCTTCTTGCAGAGGGCAGGCTTGTGTCCAGAACAGCTGCACCAGTTAACTGCTCTTAAATGTGAATCATCGCTGAAGGAGGGCTGTGTTTAACTAGAAAAGTATCTTATCAGCAGCCCATGTCTCAAACATGCAGTCACAGGGTAAGGGCTGCTTTAGTAAGAGGCAGGCTCAGGGCTGGGTTCCCAGCATCTGTCAACTGGGGGTAGCTTCTCTAAAATGGATGTCGCTACATTGGTTTAAATAGGGTGGGAATTGAGCCCTGGCTATTCTGCAAGTACATGAACTGTCAGTGGCCAGGACTTTTCCAAGGAGGCACATAATTTTTTGTTGTGAGCAAGAGCGTTGTAGACAGGGAAACAAATAAACAGTTGGATTTTTCTTTGGGCAGTGATTTTTTGTGGTGTAGATGCACTGGTTCATCCCATGTGGTTGTTTAGTCAGTGTTTGAATAGATACAGCTAAACATGTACTTAATGGAGCCTTTTCAGAACCAACCTTCTAGCTGTTTATCTCTAAAAGCAAATTGTATGTGGGGCTCTTGGATGTTTTGGTTGGTAAGCATGACCAGGTTTTTCAGGTGTACTCAAGGGCAAGTTACAACACACCTGGGGGGTCTGAGTTTGCTGGTGGGGATCCCTCTCCAGTCTGCAGGGTGGGATGTCCCCAGAGAAGGCTTTTCAGAGTCTCATCTACCCCTTGCATGTGCAGTCTGCTGACTCTGCCTTCTCTGCTGTCACGATGGTGGCCTCAGCTTTGGGTGGTGATGGCCTCTTGAGCACGTGCTGTTCAAACCCAGGCGGTCTGGGGGCTGGAGACTCTCATACCTTGTAGTGGCCAGTGTTGACCATTGGGAAAGTCACACTGACACCTAAGAGAGGCATGGTAGGTTCAGGAGGGAAAGACATTTTGTTGTAATGAGCTAAGGTGGGAACAGTTGACACTGGGGATGCTGACAAACTGTCAGACCTGGTCCTGGCTATTGCTGGTACAACCAGCTCAAGATGCTGTGTCAGTGTGTCCCCACCCTGATGGTGCTCTACCAGCCTCATCCACCGTAGGCTTCCAGACATCACCAGCAGCTCCTGCTGGTGCGCAGCCACAGTGGTGTTCTGTTCCATGTTACAGCGCTGGACCCACCTCTGTTGCCATTAGCTCACATTCTTCCCTCTGATTCACAGTGGCATCTCTCTCTCTGCTTCTTATTCATTACCCAAACATCTTGGCGGGCAGGGGTCTGTTAGTGGTTTTGGCTGGTTGGCACAAACGACGGAATCTTATGGTAAACCCAGAGACACTTTATAGAGGTGTAATATCTTGGTTTTGGTTTCCATCACATTTTTGTAGTGCGGAGGCCAAAAACACATCAAAGCAGTGAGTCTGGAAGCAAGCGCCAACCCTAAATTCATTACACTCCAATTAGGCTGTTAAGAAGAGATAAAAGAAGCGGCAAAACTGTATGTCCTCCTCAACTGCTGTTTGCTGAGGTTCCTTCTCTCTTTTGTGGCCTGGGTGCTTGGGTATCTCAGTCCACCAGCACCAGTGGTGGTGTGTGCTTGGGGACAGCTGAGGCATCCCTCTCATCAGAACTATGATGGGATCAAAGTGCTTAGGCAGTCCCTGTGGAAGAGCAGAGGGGTTTGTTTTTATTTCTATCTCTGTCTGTGACTAACCGCTTTTTCACCATTTCACCTCATTGTTCTGGTTCCCTTTACCTCTGTACAGTTTGTGATGGATTAAACAGCAAATGCATTTATGAGATGTGGAGGAAAAGCAGGAAGACCAACGCATGGGACAGCCGAGGCACTGGGTAGTGCCTCTGCAGCATCCTTTGCCTGTGGTCTTTGCAGCTTGGTCAGGGTCATTCGGTAACAGGACCAAGGCAACAATTGCTAAGCTATAGGTGTCAAGGAAGAAAACCAGCAGCTTGGTTTCTGCTTGGGGGATCATGGAATCACAGAATATTAGGGGTTAGAAGTGACCTCAAAAGATTGCCTAGTCCAACCTCCCTGCCAGAGCAGGACCACCGAGAGTAGACGAAACATTGCACCCCAGTGACCCCTTTAAATTGGCTTATTAAAGTGGCCAGTCTCTGAGCTGTGTGCTATTCATTCTCTTGACACCAAGTGCTGAGGCTTGCAGGAGCAACTGGTGACCCAGGTGGCAAAGACATCTGTGGCAGAAGCTGCCGCTGCAGTTTGCTGCTGGCAGAAGGAGTTGCAAATAGTGTCATCTTTTGTATATTTACCACATTTTTATTTATGGCCTAGATGCCTAAATAATTGTTTAGTCTCGTAGAGAGGTTCAAAAGAGCCTTCCAAACCAATAAACAGGAATCCCATCTTTTAACCAACACTGATTTTTGTAGCTGTTATTGAAAGTGGTGGCAGTTTTACCCCACATCTTGAAATGTGAGAACTCCCCATAGTCAGACAGAAAAATGGGCATTTCTCTCTTTGTCTCATTTCCAAAATCCTTCAGGAGCGATTCATCCAGCTCAGAAAACCTGATAAAACCTGTGAGAAATTCTTGACAGTTTTATGGATAACACTGAGTCTATTCTCAAGTGGGTCTAGCTTTGCTGGTTAAAGAATATTGCTGGTAGTTAATATGTGTTAAAGCTGCCCATTCACAGAAAGTGGAAAATGTCACAGTAGGACGGTGGTTACTCTCTCGGACCACCTGGGATGCCCAGAACTTGTCAAGGACAGACAAGAAAGCAATGTCCTGAAAAGTCCTTGTGAAGTTGATGCATGTAGATGATAAATCCAGATAAGATCTGACTTAGCTAGAGGATTTGGGACTGTGCCTCAGCTCCCTGACTTTGTCTCTAGGGCATACACCATCTTCTTTTCTCCATGCGTCCTAGTGGTCATGGAAAGGAAACCTGTGTACATGGGCCAGTCCTACTCCAGCTGTGTCCTCTGTCCCAGACATCTGTGGTCACTGTGACCTGAGGCTACATCATGGCATGAGTCTACACTACCGTTCAGATAGAGCCTCAATACAGCCATGTCTGAGTCAAGGGACAGCCTGTTCTTTCTGAACACTGTGTGACAAAAGGTCACAGACCCAGCGCATAAAACATGTTGGGTAACAGTTTCCTTAATGGCTGGGACAACTGACAGTTTATCAGATCTTATTAAATCCTGAAAATGAGTGATGCCTGTCTCTCCTTCTTCATCATCCACTCCGTGGCTGAAGTCTTGGTGGCAAGGGTTGGCTTTGTCTTCACTGGGAGAAAATGGGATGGTGCATGCTGAGCTAGAGCTAAGTAACAGGTAAGGAACAAGCTGCAGTTCCAGGGAAGTCATAGAAATTTGGTTTGGCGTTGCTGGGGTTTTTTTGCTTAATTTTCCAGATCAAGACAATGCTGCCTTTGGACTGGCCTGTTAGCTCATCTGAAAATGTGTTAACCATCCTCTCTTCCCAAGGCGTTTCCTTGGTCTCACCCACACGAACTTGTTTTCATTAATCTTAGGTAATGCTCTTCTTTTCTTAGCAAAGATCCATGTCTTTTGTCCTTCTGGCCAAAGCCAGATCCTAGCCAGAAAGACCGCAGAGGCAAGCAGGTGATCTTCTCACTGCAGGCATGAGCAGCTCCTTCTTCTGCACAACCACATGTTTGTAGGGGACCCTGGCTTTGGTCCTGGCCATCAAGAAGTGGGGAAACCTGTGCCCCCAAATAACAGAAAACAGTTGATGGCTTGGGGAGAAGCCAGCATCAGCAGGCTCCTCTTAGCTGGCTTTTGGGGAGGAAAAGGCTGCAGGAAGCCAGGAAGCCTCAAAGGGATCCTTCAGCACAACGCAGAGAAGGTTTCCTGAGCTCACCGCAAAGCCACAGGGGAGGACAACCTCTCAGATGCTTTTGATTCAGCACACTCTGGCTCGCACCATGCTCTGTTCATGTGCTTTTTCCAGGGGTGCACTGAGCTTCTTCCTGATGTCTAGACCTTGCTCCAGCACTGCACACGCAGGGCTGACCTCTGTGGCAGTGCCAAGATGGAGAAGTGCATTCTGGAGTCTGCTTCCTTCTTGCTGGGAAGAGAGCAGGGTACAAATAAAAGGGGTTGAATGCTCACTCCCTTGGATGGCTTGAGATAGGACCAGGATCATGGTAGGGCAGGAGCATGTTGACCAGCCCTTTTGTCTGCTGACCAGCAGACGAAGGGGAGAAATCTTACCGCACCGTTTTGGCTTGGTGGGTCTGAGATCTCCATGATTGGTTGAGATCCAAATGTGCATCAGTTCTTCGTGCGCTAATTTTTTGTGTGCAATGAAAACAGGCCTGATGTGAATGGGCATAAGAATATGCCCTGGGTGGCTGGGGGACCTGGACCCTCGTGTGGGCTCAGCCATTTCCCTATCATTTGGTCTCTGGCTCTCTGAAGGGCAGCAAGATAGCCTCATCTAGGAAATAACTTCTACCCCTCACCTCGTTATCATTTTGTCTTTGAAGGCTTCAACTTTTTTGCTGTTGTTTGCAAATCTGATCTCTCAGAGGCCCCCAATTCCATGTTCACACAGATAATCAATACAAAAACGTTCAGAAGAATTCTGGGTTTCGCTGAAAATTGCGTTCAAAACTTCTCCATGGGGTGAAAGACAAAAGTGCCATTACAGAAGGTTTACAACTCTTCTGCCTGGAACTGTGGTTCTGTGGACCCACTTGAATGACCCATCAGCTGGGAAAACAGCTTCTCTGCTCAATCTGTGTCACCGTTTTGCAGCTAACAGGCATCCAGTGCTCCAAGACAGTGTTGTCAGCTGGGTTACAGCAATGTCAGGAACTAAGAGCAACTCCTTGTTGCTAAGGCGTTTTGAAATCAGTGCCTCATATGGTGATAGTCAGAAGCTTCCTGATGGGTCTTCTACTGTCGCATGTGCCCTGATGTAGTTGAGGCAAGAGGTGCCAGGGCACCTCCGGCCCTACCAACATCCACTGGAGTTTTCACCTCAGCAAGCAGGTGAAAGCCTTGCTTCTTCCCTCTTGTAATGTCTATGCTAGAATATTTCATTAGTGAAATCACTGATGTTTATTACCTACTAAATGATCTCTTTCTCCAACAATCTCTGAGGGTTATTACCACAAAGACTTGCACAACAGATGTTAAAAGCCATCAGTTTAAATCAACATATACTTCTATTAAAACCAAAACAGAATGGTTTTTTTCTAATCCCTGCATTCCAGTCACTAAAGCTGAGATAATCTTCTGGAGAAGCTAATGGATATTGTTAATAGTTGGATTGAATTTATAAAGAGCTAGGAGAGAACAAGCAGGAGAGCAGAGACAACCTTCAGTGGCAGCAGCAATGAAGGCAATCTGTTGTGCTTTGCTAGCAGAGTTTTGTTCATGCCAGCGGTTTCGTCCACTTGAGCTGATGCATGAGATGAAGCTGAGTATCTCTAATTATTCCTTGCACTTCTTTTCCCCTGACTCAGGATTCCAGATTTAGAGGGTTCAGCAACTGTAATATTATGAGCGTGTATTTGTTGTCAGCCCTTTTTCATTCCTTGTGGTTTGCTACAGAAATGTAGACGGGCTATTGTTTGTGGTTTGTTTATTGCAATGTGATACTTTTGTAAAGGTGACTGAAGATCTGACATCTCCAGCCAAAGCGTAGATGTTTTCCCCAGTCTTGAACAAAGCTAATTCCAAGCA
Source organism: Phoeniculus purpureus (assembly GCA_028565055.1). Taxonomy (NCBI): domain Eukaryota; kingdom Metazoa; phylum Chordata; class Aves; order Bucerotiformes; family Phoeniculidae; genus Phoeniculus; species Phoeniculus purpureus. Next base: position 2,061 of record JAOXOE010030456.1, on the reverse strand, counting down.
AGCGTAGCCTAGGTTCAAGTCTCTCTAAGGTGCTGATGAGTGTTAAGGATGAAGGATATACTTAATTACATGAGTGTTGCCAGGAGCAGGTGAAAAGGTTTGAGTCCTGGTGGTGCTGAGTGAGCCCTGCAGTTGCTGTGTCCATTGACGAGCTCTTCGAAAAGAGCAATACCCCCTCAAATGGAAACAACTGCACTTTGCGGTTCCACTGGTCGTGTACAGTGCATGATAATGTGCAGAGTGGTGCAAGATAAACAGCACAACATGAATGATGGTCCTGGTGTGGACTGGCTTTTTAATTTCCACGAAAAGCGGGTTTCCAGTTCAGGCTTATTTATACATGTGACTTTCTCAGAACATCTCCTGTGAGCTGACGTGTCTCCAACTGATCTAAACTCAGAAATCAATTCTAGTATGTAGACTTCAGTGGAAAATTGTGTAATAAAATACATCTTGTGACATTTCATCAGGTACTAGGGAAGGACTTTCTCTGAGACTATTTCCCTGATCCCTTTTTTTCCCCTCACTTTGAATGATTTTGTTTTAAGACCTGCCGTGAGTCATGTCCATCGTAGTGGATTAGGAATGGTGCCTTTGGCATGTTTCAGAGTACTTGGTTTGGAAATAACGTTATGGTTTCTGCAAACACTATAAACTGAAGATGTGCAGAGCGTTTGTTCCTAGAGCTTTGGAGCACCCCGGGGGATAGTAGGGCTGGCAAATGTGCTGCCCTGCTTTCAAAATAGGGAGGAGGCAGCGTAAATCCAGGGTGCTCTTCCCACCCCAGTATCCCTATCTGGCTGACCACTGTTTGCAACAGGCATCCAATCTGCCTCTGAAGGACCTCCTTCAGTGTCTTCACCTTTCTGTGATGAAATAAGTGTCAAACCCTGTTTTTTCTGGGTTTTTTGCTCCCTTTTGAAAATGTTTTCTCCTTTGCTTAGCACTGCAGAGCCTGATGTCACTCTCTCAACAGATAGGCAGGAGGTTCTTGCTGGGATTTTCCTCCTTGGGATAATGCGCAGTGTTTACTGTCTGTTGCCTTTCCGGTGGTCTCCCAGCCTCCAGCAATGGGAGTCACGAGGTCCTTTCCCCCCCCCGTCCCATGGTCTGTGGTATCTGTTGTTTTCTGAGTGCTGGAATCTTTGTCCCCGTTACGTAGCCCCAAACCTGACCTTGTCAGAGACCACACACGGGTGTCTCTGGATGAGAGGGGAATGTATGGAATGTTTTTCAATGAGCAGTTTATGAAATTCCTTTCCTATATGTTTCGGAAATTCTTTAAGTTAAAGAGCACAAACATTTCTCCAAGGAAACTAGAGTTTGCAGCAGCTCAAATGCAGGCACTTGTTTTTAAAAACATTCTTGATTAAGAAAGGGGGAGAAGAAGGAGGGGGTGGGGAAGATAAAAAGAAAAGAGATGTAAACAAGGAAGCCTAATTCTCCACTCCAAGTACGCACAGGCAGGAATAGCAGCGTGGTGGAGCTGTGTCCTCTTCCCAGGACTGCCAGGCAGCAAAAGTGATGGAGAGCTGAACCAACCCTGTGTCTGCCATAGGGTGCAAGGGTTGAGACCAGAAGAGCCTCATCCTGACCTGCTGAAGTGAGGCCTGAGCCCCTCTTCCAAAACATGGGGAAAGGTAGGAAACAGGCCAGTGCTGATCATGGAGGTGCCTGCGGTGGGCAATGCTGGGGGTAAGGAATGTCTTAAGTCCAAAGGCTTCTACTGAAAAGAAGCGTATGGCTTCTGGGTCTGTTTGCCCTCTGACAGTGCTGTGTGTCCTCATGTGTTGAAAATAATGAGATTGGATATTGAAACAAAACTTGTGAGAGGAAACCAGGGCCAAGAACCTATCTTTTGTTGGGTTTTTTTTTTTGCCTTTGACTGTGACTTTCACAGTGAGGGTCACAGAGCACTGTAAGGGGCTGCCCAGAGGGGTTGTGGAGTCTCCTTCTCCGGATATGTTTAAAACCCGCCTGGGTGTGTTCCTGTGTGACTTGGTCTGGGTGATCCTGCTGTGGCAGGGGGATTGGACTGGATGATCTTTCGAGATCCCTTCC
>JAOXOE010030455.1:0-13063 GCA_028565055.1 Phoeniculus purpureus | reverse complement strand
TTTTAAACATCTCCAGAGAAGCAGACTCCACAATCCCCTTGGGCAGCCCCTTCCAATGCTCGGTCACTCTCACTGTGGAGAAGATCCTTCTCATATTTATATGGAACCTCCTGTGTTCCAGCTCACACCCGTTGCTCCTCGTCCTATCACTAGATGACATTGAGAAGAGCCCAGCTCCATCCTCCTGACACCCACCCTTCACATATTTATCAACATTAATGAGGTCACCCCTCAGTCTCCTCTTCTCAAAGCTCAAGAGACCCAGCTCCCTCAGCCTCTCTTCATAAGGGAGAGGTGCTCTACTTCCTTCATCATCCTCGTTGCTCTATGCGGGACTCCCTCCAGCAGCTCCACATAGCCCTTGAACTGGAGGGCCCAGAACTGGACACAGTACTCCAGATGTGGTCTCACCAGTGCAGAGTAAAGGAGGAGAACCTCCTTTTGCCCCCACCTTCCTTCTGTTCTGCCTCCCAGTCAAATACTGTGTTATAAGGGGTGTCTGGAAACAAAAAACTTAAACGCTGGGTAAGTCAGTGGAGAAATTCAAACTGAATTTAGAAAGAAAAATACTGGCCCACCCCAAGAACCCGTTTCAGTCACAAATGCCTGTGTTTACTATTAAACTTTCCCAAATCACACCACAAAATGGATCTCTGAAATGACTGGGGCAGCTGGAACTCTCACACTGGGGCTCTTCAGTCTAGAGGAGGCTCCAGGGAGACCTTATAGCAGCCTTCCAGTACCTGAAGGGCACCTGTAAGAGAGCTGGGGAAGGGCTTTCTACAAGAATTTGTAGTGATTGGAGGAAGGGAAATGGCCTTAGGCTAAAAGAGGGCAGATTTAGATTAGAGTTTGTTAGGAGGAAATGCTTTACAGTGAGGGTGCTGAGGCACTGCAACAGTTTGCCCAGGGAAGTTGTGGATGTCCCAAACCTGGAAATGTTTAAGGTCAGGTTGAATGAGGCTCTGGGCAACCTTTGTCTGGTGAGAGGTGTTGCTGCCCATGGCAGGGGGTTTGGATCTAGATGATCTGTGAGGTCCCTTCCAGCCAACTCAAACCATTCTAGGGTTTACTGTCCTGCTGATCCTGGGCTTGGCAGCACCCTGTACGGCACCACCACGGTGAGAAGACATCCCCAAAGGTTCCAAGCTGAGCTTCGTGCAGGGTCTCAGCGCTGCCACCCAGGAGGGCTCCTCCAAGGTGAGGGATAAAGGAACAGCAGGACTGATACTGTGTCTAATGCGGCACAAGGTTCCCTCGGCACAACGTGCCCCAGCTAATGAATGGCACTGCCCCAAGTGCAAACAAGCCGGAAAAGGTTGTGTTTTCAAAGCTAGTGCATTGCACTTCAATGAAGATTTTTTCCCCCCTAAAAAGTTTTAATATACACACTAAATTAAGCTTGAGAAAAGGCGACATTTCATCTTTAATCTATTTACTTCTGAATATTTAACATACAATTCTGGCACCAATCACCAGATTTAACTGGAAAATTACTCACTAATCTGTTTGCTTATTTGGAATAATTGGGTAGGCTGCCAGGGAAGAGGATTTCCTACCCTGTTTAATATCTCAGTTAGTAGTCCAATTTCAGCTTGGCGGCATAATTACTCTGACAGAGCTGTAGCCACAGGGCCTGTGAGTGGGGCTGCTTTTTAAACCGTAAATTATGGAGGATTAGCATTTATGAATTTTAAATCAGGGCTGTGGTAGGAGACACTAAAGCTGCTTAGAGCTTGCAAACCACTGCATTCAATCACCAGTCATTAACACATTCCTTCCCAGGACTTTCTGCATCACGTTTAATGAAAAGGTATTTCTGATTCGCTTTATGATATCGTGGCTCTGTGTCTCCAGTTAACACCATGGATAAGGAGATCCACTTCCCAGGAAAAAAAGCATCACGATTTAATCTGACCCTGATTTACCTCCCACACAAGATGTTAAAGGGATCTGTCTCCTCCGTCTGATTCCTGCTGCTTCTTCTACCAGATGGAAAACACATGGTTTGATCCCTACTGTACTTAAACAATTATAAAAATTAAAAACTGCTGAAAATCAGAGCTGTGCTGTGGCTGATCAGCAGAGATCTGAACTCTGCCATCCCTCTAGCTCAGGAGCTTTGGCTTGTGAGCTCTCCGCTGTTGTGTTTGGCTGTCAGGCTCACGACGAATCATTATGGGGTAAATCCTTCCTTTGATGTAGGCATGTAACTTCTTTTAAGGCCAATGAGAGTTATGTACATGCACTGAGGGCAGAATATTTTATGCCCTGAAGAAGAAGTCTTAAGAAAAAAACTCTGCCAAAAAATCACACCGCTTTGAACTTCAGAGTTGCTCCACTCCGGAATCTAAAGAGCTCTGAAGCCCTAAGACATGCATCCAAATGCAAATGCTGAGCCCTTCCTTCTCCTAAACATGTGCATCTTTCCCACTGAGAGCCTACAATTCAGCAAGGTATTTACGTTAGGGCTTCACAGGACTGTTTCAAAGACCAAAGACGCATATAGGAAGCCTACAGCGTTTAGATGGAGAGTTTTCATGTAGTAAATTATACAGAGATATGTCAATACAAATATGGAAATAGATCCTCCTACCACAAACCACGACAAAGACACTGTGTGAAAGTTCTATGCAGCAAAATAGGCTAAAAAAAAGTGGCAGACTGGTCAGAATGACAGCACTTGTCCCTAAAACCTGACAAAGACACAGGCAGCTCTAAAAGGAGCTTGACCGGACTCCTCCCACTGCAGCCACATGTAATCAGCCCAGAAACTCAGAAGAGCTCTGAGCTCTCAAAGCCACCTCCCCGAAGGGACAGGAAGGGTTCCCCTGCCGTCAGGCAGTGATGGGGGTTTGTACAGCGACTCAGAGTCACTCAGCGCTGACCTCTGACATAGGCAGGATACCAAGCAACGATGCATCACGCTGCAGTCAACAGTGCTATTCACTGCAGCAACCAGATGATTTAAGGTTCCTAAACCTCATTGAAAGTGTGTGGAAATTAGGCACTTTAAGAAGTCGACACTTTTGAAAATGCCTTTTAATCTCCCAAATGACTCATGCTTTTGAAAACTTTACCCATGCTAAGAGCCTTGGGGGCCTCTGTGAATGAAAGCTAAACCAAAAGAGGTGATGGAAAGACCATTTACACAGAACCCTGCTCAGCTCTTACCTCTCCTCTGTCCTCCTAGTAACAATAGTCAGAAGGAAAGCAGAGCTCTTGGCAACACCAGCCCTGTGCCAAGAATTTGTCTGACAGAGTGGCAGGTCCCCGGACCCTATAAAGGATACTGAGACAGATGGATTTTCTTCCCTACTGCACCCAGAGTAGACAATTTTCAGCTGGCCTCCTCCCTCCAAAGGCTGAGGGGTGACACCACTTCTTCCCATTCACAAGAAAGGTGTGGTCCTTACTGCTGCAGGCAGAACAAGCCAATGACTCCTCAGACACTGCAAACTGTCCCATGCCTTGGACACCGGCTCCATGCACTTCTCCTCCTCCTCTCTCTTCATGCCTTACACCTGAAAAACACTTCTAACCTTTCCTTTTGAGCACACACCTATTCCCACCAATGCAAAGTGTGCACGTGCTCCATGTGTGTGCACACCACAGGGGCACAAATCTTCTAAGAGCAAGGGAGAAGCAGCATCTGCTGGGCAATCAGAGGCTCAGAGGTGCTTGACAGCAGTTTTTGTCCCTTTGAGGAGCAGTTAGGGGGCAAGAAATGGACACGCACAGCTGACACTCCTCAGAGCGCACATATAGATATATGTGACTTATGCAGTGCTACTCGTCTAGATGACCTCAGGAGCCTCAGCGTGTCTCAGAACTCATCCCTTACAGACCAGAGCAGTGCCCAACCTCTCTCTATAAAGGCTATTCTTCACAGGTAAGAACAGAGTGCAGCTGGCCACCTGCACCTTATCTAAAACACCTCTTCAAACACACTCATCCATATCATCTATCACGCTGTGGGAGGGAAAGAGGCACCGAAGGAACTGAAAAAAGCCATTTCAGTGGCTGTGCATTGTTTGGAAAAGCACCGAGCAGCAGGACATTCCCCAGGGCTGTTGGACTTGGCCTTGGGAGTGTTACTGTGATCTTTGCAGAGAGAACATAAGGGCTACAACAGAGACCAGATTCAAAACTCCCACAATCAAAGTCTGAAAGGAAAAAAAGCTAAACAATTTGGACACAACTCCTACACAGCATCTCTAAGAAGCTTCAATTCCTCGGCATTTGGGCGAAGAGCTAGGGCACTTTCTTTTTCCTCTCTGTACTATGTAATTGCCTCAAAATGTTGGCTGCAGCCAGAAGTTACATTTTAGTCCTCATAAATCAAAGGAAAAGAAATATCCTTCTACATTTAATGTTTATATTGTAATATTTCTAAATACATCCAAATCCGTTCTCATCCCACGGGGTTTCTCTCTGTGGCTGTGAAAGTATCTCAAAACTTGCAAAAGAAGAAAACACTTCTTCCCCCAAGGCAAGAAGGAAGGGGAAGGTTGCACCGTATGTAAAAGTGACTGATATAACTTTGACTTGGAAATCTCTCTTCAAAAGGCTTAATGTGCTCCCTCTGCCCGAGAAATATATCGTGTATAAAGCAATCCTGCCTGCCTCCTCCTCAAAGCCACCTGAACAATCTCCTTTCATTGGCCATGGGGCTTTACAAGCAGCTCCTCTGTACAACCAGGTGGCTCAGCATATGGCCTTGCTTTTCTGCCATTGCAGCTAGGAGAGTTTTAGACTCGCATAACTTTACTTATGAAGGCACGGTTGCTGGCAAACGGGGCCATCACTATTTCCTCTGGCAGAGAAGAGGCTCCAGGACTGCTCAGGGTCCCTTTCCAGTGCTGTACCAAGATCCAATCCTTCACACCTTATGCCTTGATTGGCAAAATGGTCAATGAGAGACTGTGACTGAGAGAGTGCCTCAAATCACAGGATTACTGAGGCTGGAAAAGACCTCTAAGATCACAAAGCCCAGCCCATGACCTAACATCACCACAACCTAGACCAGGGCACTAAGTGCTACATCCAGTTTGTCCTTAAACATCTCCAGGGATGGGGACGCCACCACTGCCCTGGGCAGTCCATTACAGAGTCTGATCACCCTTTCCATGAGGAAGGGCTTCCTAACATCCAATCTAACCATCCCCTGGTGCAACTTCAAGTCCTGCCCTCTCATCCTATCAGTAATTGCCTGGGAGAAGAGCCTGACCCCCCAACCTGTACTCCCATGTCCTCTTCTGCCAGGCTACTCTCCAGCCACTCATGCCCCAGTCTGTAGCTGTAGGGAGTTATTGTGGCCAAAGTGTAGGACTCTGCATTTGGCCCTGTTAAACCTCATCCCGTTGGCCTCTGCACATTGACCCAGCCTGTCCAGATCTCTCTGCAGCATCTTCCTCTCCTCCAGCAGATCAACACTCCCCTCAACTGGGTGTCGCCCAGGAATTTACTAAGGGTAGATTCGATCCCCTCATCCAGGTCATCAACAAAGATGTTGAATAGAGCTCATCCCAGTACTGATCCCTGAGGGAAACCAGTGATCACCGGACACCAACTGGCTGCAGCACCACTCACAACACACTTAAGAGCTATGTTCAAGTCACAGCTAGTTTTAAAACACCCCAGCACACATTGCTTAGCTGTGCAGGGAAGGACAGAAGGTAAATAACATGGTGATAACCACCAGCAATTAAATCCTTTCTCCGGGAGAAAAAATAAAAATCTTTGCAGATGCTACAGCATGAAAACTGGTAGCATGAGCTACATGCAGTTCAATACTTGACAGGCTCCAAACCTCTACAATTTTACAGTTCTGCAAACTGTGGCCTTTCGGCATTACTGAGAAGAGAGCAGAGATCTCAGGTTGCTGCTTTAAGGGAAAGGGAATCAGCTTAACTCACCCATCCAAAGCAGAAGGCTTTGATGGCTGTGGAAGAAAGGTTATATCCTTCTGAGAAAACACTTCCAAACACGACCTCACTCAGAGCATTTTAGTGCAACCAGCTCCACAGGCCACAACGCACTGGCCTCTCCAGTTCTGCTTCGTGATACTGTGAAGCCGGGTGGGGTTTATCACAGAATCACAGAACACTTAGGGATTGGAAGGGACCTTGAAAGATCATCCACAGTCCAATCCCCCCGCCACAGCAGGATCCCTTAGATCAAGTCACCCAGGAACATGTCCAGGCTGGTTTTAAATGTCTCCAGAGAAGGGGACTCACCGTACTTTTGGTCCTAAGCTACACGGTGAAATTGCTGCCTCAAAACACTGCAGCACACTGAGTACTTTGCTACGACCTTTCCCATTCCTACGTGAATTTCCCTCACTTCTGCGGAGCCAAGAACCTGAGGAACGCAAGCTGAGGCTGTTTTCATTTGTGGCATGAAGACAGCCAAAGAGGCAAAGCACATGATAGTTCGATGTACTCTGTACCATGGAGAGCAGAATTCCACAGAGCCCAGGCTGAAAACTAATTCTCTCTCTGGAAAACACAGGGAACTCATGACTGAAAGATACACTGGTCTGTAGATGTGAGACAAGAGATCAGTGAGCACGCCACCTCATCCCACCACAGTCAGTGAGAGCCTCAGCACCATCCCAGAAGCACTGGAGTCACAGGAGACACTTTGCAATGGTTTGTTCATGCTGGTTGCATTAAGGAAGAGAAAGGGTAAAAGTGACATGAATCCTGCTGGGAAGACTAGGCCAGGTCAGAAGTTCATGGTCCGGGTCCCACTGCACATGGTCAGCTGTCAGATGTGCCCTATTTCAATGACAAAACTCTTCAGAACTCTTGGGTTGAAGAGTTTGCAGGCCTCCCTCTACTTTCTGATTGAAGTGGGGAAGCTATTGAGGAAGGAAGTGGCATCAGATCAGAGAGTTTCACGCAGAGAGATGCTGCAGTAAGAATCCTGGAGCTTTGTTTCCTGTCAAGGGCTTAGCACGTGAGCTCGGTGCAGTGGACTCTGGAATTGGCAAGTTTTGACGACGGTCAGATGGAAAAGCAAAACCAGTATCTCCCTCATGTACCTCCTTGCGCACAACAAACACAGTTTCTCCCACAGGCAAGCTGAGAGAACTAGAAGGTCTTTTTTCTTTTGCCAATTATCTGCCAGATGGTACCAGGACAGATACTCCAAGGCATTGGAAATACACTGCTGAAGGAAACGGCCCTATAGAAAGAGGAGTGGAGCCTCTGGAAATACACTCCAGCATCACTCCCTGAGCAACAGGAGAGGGCAGGATGTTTTCACTGCTCTTCCTAAAGCTTCTGCTGTTAGTACACACAGCTCTTAATTCTACATTGTGAATCACAGATTCACAGAACATGAGGGATGGGAAGGGACCTGGAACGATCATCTAGTCCAATACCCCTACCACAGCAGGATCACCTAGATCCAGTCGCACAGGAACATGTCCAGGTGGGTTTTAAATGTGTCCAGAGAAGGAGACTCCACAACCACGTGTGGCAAACAAGCAGCACAGCTCCCTGGCGCTTGGGCAGGACTCACACCTGCAGCAGCAAACCCTTCTGTCTTGGTGGAGAGATCTGAAACCATGTGCACGGAGCAGAGAAGCAGAGTATGCTCCATCAGGTGGAAATGGAGGTGCAGAGGGTTAAGGTCTCCGTTAGCAGCAGCTCGGATCTGTGTTTCAATAGCACCCAGGCTCTGCCCTCTGCAATCAGTTCAGTGCCAGCTCAGAGATGCCCTGACCCAGTGCAGATGTCTCTTTTAACTCAGAAATAGGTGTAGTTATCTCTGTGAGTTTTACTGGGCTTGCCAACACCCTCAGACATAAAATATACCGAGGTCTGACCCTGGACTGGAGTCAGTCTCTAGCAGACATCATGACGTAGGTCCTTGCAGCATCTGGCTGCTGTTTGGTAGAGATTTGTGGCCTTCATAGCTGCCCTGGTGCTGGTTGTGTGCAGGCAGCCTCTGCTGCTTCAGAAACGCCACAGTCAGTCTGTCTTAAGATGAAGCCTGGAGCTCAGCCTGGAGCAGGCTGCTCTCTGTCATGGTGCTCTGCCCTGGGCCAGCAGCACTGGTGAGGTATGGGAGCTCACTGGTTCAGTGCTATTGCAAGGGACAGGCTTTCCTGGCCATGCTGCTCAGCATGAGCCTCCTCGTGGTCAGGATGCCTTAGTGACTGGGCTCTGTGTAGATCTAACAGGAGCACAACAGCTGCAGCCACCAGCAGCAATATCCTGATGGCAGTTCATAGATTCATGAAATGGGCTCACCCAGCCCCAACACCCCTGCCATGGGCAGTGGCATCTCTCATCACACCAGGTTGCCCACAGCCGCATCCAACCTGGCCTTGGACGCTACCAGGGATGGAGCAGCCACAACAGGACATTAAGGATTGGAAGGGACCTTGAAAGATCATCTAGTCCAATCCCCCTGCCACATCAGGATCACCTAGACCTCCCTGGGCAACCTGTTCCAGGGCCTCAGCCCTCTCACAGTGAGGGATTTCTGCCTCAGATCTCATCTCAATCTCCCCTCTTCTAGCCTGAACTCATCCTCCTTGTCCTAGCACTAGACCCCTCATAAAAAGTCTGTCTCCAGTTTTCCTGTAGCCCCTTCAGATACTGGAAGCTGCTATAGGATCCCCCCTGGAGCCTTCTCTTCTCCAGGCTGGACAACCCCTACTCTCTCAGTCTGTCCCCAGAGCAGAGTTGGGGTCCAGCCTTCTGAACACACTCATGGCCTCCTCTTGGGTCACTCCAGTATCTCCATCTCCTCCTTGCACTGGGGAATCCAGAACTGGCTGCAGGACTCCAGGTGGGCTCTCACAAGAGCAGAGCAAGATGCTTCTACAGCAGAGTCTCCCCCTCCCTTTCCCAAGGTTTTTCTTGCCAGATTGTCTAATTCCTTCTAGTTGCTGCTATCCAGACGAAGCCATCAGGTAACGAAAAGCCCAGCCTGGGACTGGGTGAGGAGGGTGTCTGGAGGCAGATCTGCTGCAAAACTATTTCTGCTTCTCAGAAATCAGGGCTGAAGGCAGCACAGAGCCTCCCCAAACATTGTCATCTTCATCTCAATGTCTGGAATCAATGGGCCACAGGACAGCTGTCAGAGCATCATCTTTCCTGCAGATGCCTCTCAGTGCTGTTTACTAGGCTCTGTGGAGAATGTGGCTGAGGCCAGTCAAGGGCAGGTACCATTTGCTTTTGCAATAAGGAAGAAAAAGAAGGATCAAGTGTTTAAGGAGCTGTTTCCCTGCTCAGGAGCTCTGTGCAGAGAAAAGCAGCTTCAGGAGAATCACACTACTCTTGATTTTTTTGCATGTAGGATCGTGGAAGAGACCTTCAAGAGCATCAAACCTTTTCCGAGCCCTGTCAGCACCACTAAACCTTGTCCCCCAACGCAACATCTACCCTTGTCTTCAGCATCTCCATGGATGGGGACTCAACCCCCTTCCTTGGGCAGCTGTTCCAGCACCTGACAACCCTTTCAGTCAAGAAATTCCTGCTGACATCTGACCTGAACCTCCCCTGGTGCAGCTTAAGGCCATTTCCCCTTGTCCTATCACTGGTCCCTAGGGAGACCAGTCTCTACCTAGGGAGAGAACAGACAGATCCCTGCCTCTCTACAGCCTCCCCTCAAGTAGTTGTAGAGAGCAGTAAGGTCTCCCCTCAATCTCCTCCAGCCCCAGACCCCTTAGCCCATACAACACGCGTAAGCCCAGAACTGATCATCTAAGCTCAGGATTCCTGCTCGTGTTTCCCTGGAGAGCAGGGAGGGTCTGTACTAGCGGAGAGAACCTCTTCCCATTCCATTCTACTCAGGGAACAGTTTCTGCAGATGCTGAGAAGGAGGAAAGCAAAGGTCAGGGATTAGGAAAATGTTGTCAATTCCACCTTGACCAGAGAACCAAAGTACCCAGTGCTGCTGGTGGAAATTCTCTGTCACCTGCTCTGGCATCTGATGCATCAGGATCAGAGAGCACAGGGAGCACAACAGGCGGCAGGGTCCCAGTGGCTTTAAATAGCCCTGCTCCTGGGGGCACAGAGCTGTCCATGCAGACACAGCAGGGCTGGCAGTGATGGCTTGGGAGGTCCTAGCAGCTTTGAGAAGCAGTTCTGAGCACTGTCTGAGTCTCTTCAGAAGCAGCACTGGGCAAACTTAGCTTTCTCCACTGCCCACGTTTCTTTACTGGTACCTAAGTTTCTAGTCATAAGTAATTACGTGAGCAGGAGGGTTAGGTAGGCACAGACATTGGAGACAAAGATCCTGGGCAGGATTCTAACGTCAGCTCTGCACAGCCTTCGCATCCATCTGATGCTGGTGGATGGTGCTGCAGTGATGACAGAGATGGGCAACAGAGCTGGGAAAGGGACTGGAGAACAGGTCTGATGGGGAGAGGCTGGGGGGTTTAGAATCACAGAATCATTAGGGATTGGAAGGGACCTTGAAAGATCATCTAGTGATTTGGGAATGTTCAGGCTGAAGAAGAGGCTGAGGGGGAGATCCCATTGTCCTTTATCTGAAAGGAGGCTGCAGGGAGGCTGGTGTTGGCCTCTTCTCCCCTGTAACTGCTGGCAGGACCAGAGGAAATGGCCACCAGTTGCCCCAGGGGAAGCTCAGACTGGAAATTAGGTAAAGTTTCCTTAGGGAAAGAGCAGTTAAATCTTGGAACAGGCTGCCCAGAGCAGTGGGAGAGTCTCCATCCCTGGAGGGGTTCAGAAGGCAGTGGATGATGCCCTGTGGGACATGGTCAGGTGGTCCTGGAGGGGTTGGGCTGATGATCTTGGAGATCCTTTCCAACCTTAACATTCTGTGAATACCTCAGCTCCTTGCAAAAGCCTCTTGAGAAGCTTCCTCCTCCCCATCTTTGTGTGACTCCCTATTCTTCCAGTAGTTTCATCCCAAATCAACATTCAGGGTACTTTCACCCCAGAGCAGGATCACCTAGACCAAGTCTCCTCACTGCACTGCACTTGGTCTGGTGGGTTTCCAGCTGCATCTTCCCACCAAGAAGAGGGGGACACGCCTGAGTCCCCCAGAGCGTGGTTCGAAGCACCTCATCCCAGCTCCTCCTCCTCCCCCAAGCACTCGGCAGTGCCATTTAGGGTTTGTGTTGAACAGGCTGTTGAGTCACCGGCTCGCACCCTTCTTGCTGATGCCACAATATTTTCTGCTCGCGGCTCTTTGCACCTCAATAACTGCCTCGTTCCCAGCACTCTGCACTAATTCTGTAATGTGAATCATGACAGCAGCACAGGGACAGAGGGTGAAGGGATCAGCAGCAGCCTGAGCTCCTCTCTCTGGAATAGAGAGTTTCCTTCCCGTGGGAGCAGGTGACACGATGATCTTATCGCAGCCTCCTCATAGTGCCAGGCTTGCAATGCTGAGTCCTGGCTTTAATGCAGATCACAGAAACTCTTTGGGAGAGATTTTTGGGATCATCAAATCCAACCTTGGAACCAGCACTAATGCCTGTCCTGAAGCACCAGGTTTAAATTCCTCCAGGAATAGGATCTCCAGCACTGCCCTGGGCAGCCTGTTCCAGTGTTTGATAACCCTTTGTGTGAGGAAATTCTTCCCAACATCCAGCCTAAACCTCCCCTGGGGCAGCCTGGAGCCATCTCCTCTGCTGTTGACACTTGCCACGGGGCAGAAAAGGCTGAACCCCTCTCTTGATTCCTCAGTTCTCCTGCTATGGTGTCAGTGCAGTCATCATGCCACTCTTCCTGTGATACCAAGGGTTTTCACCTGAGGTTGAAACTGCAATGCAGGGAGAAGACTTGGTCTAGGTGATCATGCTCTGGTAGGGGGGTTGGTCCCTTCCAATCCCTAATGGTTCTATGTCCCTTGCCCCTGTGCTGATGGAGCCCAACCTCCCCCAGCATAAGGCAAAGAATTTCTTTATTAAAACACAAACCCCGAAGTCTTGTGCTGGGATCATTTGAGCTGTGGAAACAAGCCCAATTCTCACTGTAGGATCTACTAAGACCTGCACAGGCTGCAGATCAAGCTGAACCAACAGTGTAGGTATCACATCTCCCATTGCTCCTGTGTTCTCACATGGAGGTGGTGGCTGCCACAGATGGGTTTTCTGGTTAGCAATACCTTGGTTCTCATTAAGAAGTGAATTGCTATAGATCTGTCCTTGGAATAGATAGACTATTGTAGTATAGAATCACAGAGCATTGGGGATTGGAAGGGACCTCAAAAGATCATCCATTCCGATCCCACTGCCACAGCAGGATCCCCTAGATCCAGTCATGAGGGATTGGAAGGGACCTTGAAAGATCATCCAGTCCAATCCCCCTGCCACAGCAGAATCACTTAGACCAAGTCGCACAGGAACATGGCTGGGGGGGTTTTAAACCAGAGAAGGAGACTCCACAACCCCCCTGGGCAGCCCCTTCCAGTGCTCTGTCACCTGTGGATTAGTAGATCTGAGCCTCTGACTAATCTAATAAATTCGCCGCCGTATGATCTGGGTGCTCTGTCTTCTCTGAGAATTTACGTGTTTGAGATCATCCACCAGCGTCTGCAAATATAACCCTTCATCAGGAGTCTGGCTAATCGCTGTTGTCTCGGAAGAACTGAAAAGGTTTCAACTCCTCACTCCCTATCCCCAGCAGTAGCTGGAATTTGAACGAAGTATTTCCTTGGAGCCGTGTAGCTCTTAACTTGATCGCAGGAATAGGCTGGATTAATTCCTCAGTTCAGGAAACTTTGGGGAGTATTTTGTTCTCCTCCAGTCAGGCTTCTTGTGTTTATGCAGCACCTAGCTCCAAGGATATTTTAGCTCTGAGTCCTTTCCTTCAGCCATCCTTTATTAAAAGTACATAATAAAACAGCAGATTAAGGAAATCAAATATTTGCCTTCCACTTATGTCCGCTAGCATTCATTTCACAGCTGCTCTTTCCACTGCTGCTCCTACCCCTAAGCTTGTTTGCAAAACTGTCAGAAGTGAATTCCAGAAGGAAGGAGAGACCCTTGGCTCCCCTTGGCTCCCCTTGGCTCCCCTTGGCTCCCCTTGGCTCCCCTTGGCTCCCCTTGGCTCCCCTTGGCTCCCCTTGG
>JAOXOE010030454.1:0-13065 GCA_028565055.1 Phoeniculus purpureus | reverse complement strand
CCACTATGTCATGGCATCCCAGCAGCACAGTGGCCCTTCATTCATCCTGTTTGTTGCCCAAGCTCTGTGCATTTGCAATGAGACACTTCATCTGGGCTGGCCCTGTCCTCCTCTGGTGCCAATTCCCCTTAATACCCTCACATTGTCCTGGTGCACCATCTCTGGCTTGCCCCAGGGCAAGATGAGGGCCCTCACTGGCTCTCCATCCCTCTGTCTCTGTTGAGCTGCCCCACTGTTTGTCACCAGCTAGCAGGTGACTATTAACCCCTTCCCCCTTCAAACCTAGTTTAAAGCCCTGTTAATGAGCTCTGACGATTCCTGCCCCAGGATCCTTTTCCCCCTCTGGGACAAGGGCATCCCATCAGGTGTTTGCAGCTCTTGAACTTTGTAAACTGAGCCATGATTGTAGAATCCAAACCCCTGTTGATGATGCCAGTCCTGGAGCCATGAATTTTAAACTCCAAATTCACAGTATGAAAGATCACAAGAGACATTCTAGGTCTTTTGGAAGAAAAAAGCAATCAAAGAATAAAAGTTTTATGACATTTTGGAAAGTGAAAAGTAACAACTGACTTGTGCTGACAAGCAACATGATGAAGCTTGTTGTTACACCTTACTTCTTATTAGTGAATTTTAGCCATTATCACATCACAAACTTAGAAAAAAATACGAGAGCGGTATACATGACTGCAGCATTTGGTTTAAAATCTCTCAGGCCTGTTAATAATAAATCAGCTATTAGAAATACAATAGAAATATGTAGAAATACCATACCTAGTTGTGATGTCAACTTTAACAACTACTTGTGATTATGCCCTACTACATTGATAAATTCAATGTCCAAGTATCTCAGAGTAAAACTGGATGCTGATATTGAATTTTTCTTTTAGTTTGGTAATGAAGCCACATGCCACATGTAACTATGACTGAAGAAATATCAAAAGCTCACTTAAAATATCCCAAGCTTCATGATTCCCTTTTGCATAGAAAATGAGCTTTTGAGTCTTGGCTAAAATTGGGTAGTTCAGATATCCAGTAATTACTGTTGGCTACCCAAGTTATTTCTCCCAGCTGGGCAAGTGATTTCCTGTGAATATTCACTTTTAAATGAATCCTTTCACTTATACTCACTGCTTTATGTTTGCCTTTTTCTGAATATTCTAACAAATGAATTGCTGGAAGGAAGACGTGCCAACAAGAATAATTTTCTATAGTAATCACAGAATTTTCAAATGAAATAAATAATTAATTCAGCAATTTAAATATTTATACTTTCAATTCTGAGCTGCTCTGGCCCTGGAACTTCTTTGTGTTTTAGAGAATTTTTAGCATGTCCCTGTTGCTCCTGTTGCTTTGGTCTTCTAATCACTGATGTAAGAACATTTATTTCTGTGAATTTGTACTCATGGAAATTAGAACAGAATTGTGATTTTATCTTTAAAATGCAGTCACCATAAATATTTTGTTAACATGCTAGTCACTAGTGATTGCAGAAAATAGTCTTTGAATAATTACTATATTTGAGAAATATAATTGTGCATAATTCATACAGAAGAAGAAAGATAAATTAGCCCATATGTCTATTCCAATTAATTAATCCTACATTCTGAATTTTCTGCCTGAGTAGAAAAAATATTAAAGGCAGCATAATAGTAATTCTTGGTCAACAAAAACCATTTAAGGAGATTCCCAGAAGATGTGAGCCGTGTGGCTGTTTGTATATGTACCCTTGAACGTGTTAATATTATCACAATCTTTCTAAATGAAATAATGCACCTTTTACCATTATTAGAATTTTTTCTGCTTTTTAAGCATCTTTTTTTGAAACAGCTTTTTTTGGTTGACAGTAGCAGCAATAATAACTTGTGATTGTTCAGTTTAGTTTAAGAAAAATGTTAAACACTTGTTAAGGTCACCTTTTTGAAAAATTACTTGTGATTACAAGATTAAAGGAAAAAAATTAAACAAGGAATACACAAATTATATTTATATTAATTACACTTCTCTGCATGAACAGGACTCATATTATTTTAAAATGAGATAGTTACTCCCGAACTGGTGTTTCACAGCCGAGTTTAAGTGTCATGGTAATTTCATACAGAATCTTAATAATATTATATTCGCAATATCAACATATTATTCAACTGTGAGTGCAAAAATAGTTCGCTATTATAGTCAAGATTGTGCTAGTTTTTTGCATACAAATACAACAGAAAACAAAAAGGAATACCAAAAAGTTACCATTTTACTCAGAAACTGGAACACAAGTCAATACCTAGATACAATAATCTAGTGTCACTCTTTTATTATGCCAAGGATCCTGTCATAAGACAGAGACTCATTTCAGATAAGAATTTTTCACATATGCTGTTTCTGTTACAATCTTTAATAGTCACAATAAGGATGTTTTCACAAAATCTTCCCTCAAGATAATGTGTAGTTGTTATCTGACTGCTCCCTTATTTGATGATGTAAAGTAAGCCATGGTAGCAGACATGCTTCAAACTGACTTTAAAATAATGTAACGCTAGAAAAAGAAGAGCTTCAACAGAAATAAATTTAATTTTAACAGCAGTACTGTGCAAATCTTCCATCTGCAGAACAGCGAGTCCAGTCTCAAAGTGTATGGACATAAGGATTTTCTGTATCCCTAAAAGTGAAATATTATGGCTTGAGTAGAACAGCATATTAAATTGTTTGCATTGGACACCAAAGAAGCTTTGTGGAAAGCAAACTTTCTTCCCTTTTTAAACTGAGAGACTCACTCGTGGCAAGCTATCAGTTACTGTACATAGAAGCTTTTACATTACATATTAAAACAGATTCTGGTATTTGCAGATATTTTTCAAGAAGGAAGTTGTTAATTTGTCTTTTTGTGATATTTACATATGAAAACATTGATCAGTACTGGAAACCCAGACTTAAAATTCAGGCAGGGAAGTATCATTGTTCCTTAGAGTGCTAACCCTTAAAATATTTGTGTAACACAGAAAGATCTATCACAGAAGTTTTAAAAAATATATAAGAATAATTTCCCCCCTTAACCGATACATGAAGAAATATAAATATATGTATGCATATAAATGCTTCATATGCGTTTTGTCATTTTATACTACTTTTTGAAAAAAAAGTAGAAACATTTTCAACAGAAAATGTTGAACATTGTATTCTGACTTAGGCACAACAGATGTGTTTGAAAGACAGGCTATGTCTTGTCACATTGATGGATTAGGGTTACAAGCATTCAGCAATTCTCTCTGTTCTGATTAACTTGCTCTTTATAAAAGTTCTATCGTTAGAAATACCATACAGTTAAGGTTTCATTATGATGCAAGTATAGGAGGGCCTCTCAAGGTTTTCTTCCATTCTTTTGGCTAAAGGTGCATCTCATTGAAGACATCATGAACTTATCATATTAATGTTCCCTTTTCAACACTTCAGAATACTTTCCCAGCAAGCATCAGTACTATCTATGGAACTTCAAATGTAGGGTGAGCCTTATGTTTGAGACACTGCTGTCAGCAACACCCATATCACTTAAAGAAGTGCAATCTTATGTGATCATAAGAAATACATGGGAATGCAAAACTAGACTAATTTTTGCTGTGGAATCAATTTCAGCATAAGCAAACTTAGAAGTTCCTCAGTCATTACGTTCCATTTAAAGCAGCCCAGTTATCTAAGAAATAAAATAAACCAGTTGTATATTCTCATAACATGACAAATTTACATACTTAGCAAGTCACTGATACACTTTAAGTATTCTATTCCTGTTGTATGGGCAAAGAGAATATGAAAACTATCACTGTAGACATACAAAAGAACTGCTATCTAGAGACAAGTCAGAAATGCTAGATTGTACTTTTGAGAAGGATTGTAAGCTATATAGTTGTTACACTTGGAAAATCACCAGAATTTTCAGATGTATTGATTTGAGCTTTCATGAAGAAAAAGGTGCGTGTTGCTTTAAGAAGACCCCTCCCCAGTGACCTGTGTCCAGGGTTGGGGCAGGAAGATGGAGCGGCTTGCTGTGCTTTTTCTGCGGAGAGGAAGCCGGGTGCTGGCCCCGGCCCTGACCTCAGCACAGCCTGGAGCCAGTTCCCAGCCCTGGGCCCGGCCTGGCCCGGCCCTGGTTCTGACCAGGACTGGTCCCAGTTTCAACTCAGCCCAGCTCCAAGCTGGCATCACAGACTGGAGAAGCTGAACTTAGTGCCAATCTTCCCCACCCATGGAGCAAACATTCAGCAACGCGTGGTTACCTGAAAGATTCTTCCCTTTCCCCCTGCAGCTGAGGCGGGAGAGGAAGGGAGACGTGAGCGTCATGGAACCCTCTCAGCCATGTTTGCAGAATTCGGGGGGCCCCTGCTGATGTGGCTATGCAGTAGGTCTCCATTTTGAATCCCTCACGTGTCTGAGGCCATGCGACCATCGCCACCATCTTAGAAAACATTGATCAGCAGGAAGAGAGACTGTGTGTCATTTCTGCCACTGAGAAAAGCTAGGGATGCTTGAATATTGGGGAGTGAAGGAGCCTTAAGAGAGGCATCTAAGAATTCCTGCTCCAGTGCTCCATCACCGTCAGACTAAAGAAGCTTTTCCAGATGTTGAGGTGGAACCTCCTGTGCTACAACTTGTACCCGTTGCCCCTTGTTCTATCGCACAGCACCCAAGCATGTATATCTTATATGTATGTTACAGTAGGCACTTCCTTGCTACACTAGACCTGGTATATCTGTTGTGCAAACTAAGCTGAAAGTATTTTTTGTTATTTTTTTACTTGCCTAATTTCTCAACTGCATTGCACAGAAAAATCAATCTCTGGTCCTCAACAATATAATAAATAAATTAATAAAAATGAACATATACAACAGTTTTTCACAGTTTAGAACTTCTAAAAATTGGCAAATGATGGAATACTGTTGATCACAGATGTCCCTTTATGGTGTCACTGCATGCTGTTACGATTCACCAGCCAAATCAGAATATGACAGGTCTGAAAACCTGCAACATGCTCTACTATGGTGTAATCTTCCCTGTCTCACTGGGCTGCCATCTGCCAAAACAAGTCACCTGGAAAGAGACTAGTGACAGGGTTATTCTGCCTGGTGAAACCAATAGTAGAGGTATATGCTCTCACTTGCCTAGGTGAATTTCTCATTTTCACTGATGCCAGAGTAAAAGATAACTCTTGCAAAAGATTAATGTAATATGAATTTTCCGTTTGTCCAAGCTTAACACAATTGAACTTGAATTTACATAATTTATTAATGGAAATTCTTTCCATATTTCTAAGTCTTTAACCCCAAGCAAGTAATTTGAAGGGATTAGGTTCTCAGTCCATACTCTAAGTTCTTCCTGCCCTGCATATTCATTTGACTTGGATTCTACAGAACTTTTTCTGTCTTACTGTGTTGTCAAGGACAAGGGTCTAAACACAAGAATTATAATATATAAAAAAGCTTCACAATCTTCTATCAAAAACACACAAATTTCTAATTTAAAAAGTTTTTCAATGTTTTGACATGAAAGTATCATCTATTTTTACAATCAGATATTATGATGTTAGACCCTATCCCATATAGTAACAATCTCTTTCCCTGTGAATTTTTATGAAAATACTTCAGTTACCTAATTTATTTTCTCTTGTTTGCAAGTGCTCATGTAAAGAAAACCATGAGATTTTCCGTCTTTTGAAGGGATACCATAAAAGAAACTCTTTTTGTTTCGTAAAAGCAACATAAGCTAAAAGTTGTCCTACCTGATAAGAAAAGCAGCAGCCGAATGAGGGCTGCTTTCTTGTAATTCACATTACACAGTACTTCTGGCTAACAGTTTCCTCTCTATCTGTGATAAAATAAGTACCTTTTGAAGAAAACTATCAGCTGCCATGAAACACTGGAAACAACTTTCAAACAAAAAGTGAAGAAAATAGTTGATTTTTTTTAAGTGGATAGTGACAAAGTGGTGCAAGGGACTAAAATGATATAACTTCATTTGAGAGCAAGAGACTGGCTGGTGCAGGAGACCCTGTTCTGTGTTCCTTCTAGCATTTTTGGATAAGTGTAGCAGTTTACCTATATTTTCTATACTGTATGTGAAAAGCCTAAGAGCCAATCTGAGTCTTCTGGTGCTCAAACAGAGGAATATCAGTGTCTCATCACTTACTGAAAATCAGAACTTTTGAAAATATTTCAGGCTCTGTTTCCAAGAATGTAGTTTCCTCAGAATAATTTATAAATTCTTCAGCTTTTATTTGAAACTCATCTTTAATATGTGGCTACAACCTTGCAGTCTGCTATACAAATGTGGTTGCATTAATGAATAGATTATGAATCCCAACAATTGTCAATGGTTACCACATTCATGTGGAAGTAGACCTTCAGTAAATGTTCTGTAAGACTTTCAAGGCACTATCATTTTGTACAAAAATTAACATTGATGGGCAGGTTGTAAGTACCTCTCTTTTCTACTTAGAAATAGATTGACATGGAGAAGTGTTTTTTTGCCTGCTGGCTTCCCTTTCAAATGAAAACAAGAACTGTTTCCCTTGCAGTGGGAACTCAACTGAAAAAATCTCTTAGAAAAATTCCAGGTCAAGACCCTCTATTTTCCATCAGTTAGGGTAGAAATAGAATTTAATTGCCTTCTGCCCAAAAGTATACACACTGAAGGCTAAGGTTTGGAATGAGAATTGCCAGGCAGAGCTGTTGAAATTTTTTTATTACTTGCTTAATGAATAAGTATCAAGGGGGAAAACATCCTTGCTAAAGAAATACTACTAAGTAGTTCAGAATATCTTCATCCTCACCAGACTAAAAAGAAGAAAATGCAGTTCTTCCATAACTGTATAGTTACAGCAATCTGCTAAGTGGCATATTTTGATTCCCATCTGTCCTTCAAAAAATATTTAATTACTTTAAAGCTAAACAAAGAAAACCAACTCTACATAATCTGAAGTATAGTTAATTATCTGGGGAAGTAAGATTATTGATCATCTATCAAGACAAGAGGTTTGATCTTTACCCACTTCTATGCTGTCTGAGTATGGCTTATGTTGTTACCTGTGTGGTGTAATTTCTCTTCTAAGGGAAAAAGAAATCAAAGTAAAAGTGAAGTGGAAAACAAAGACGGGAAAAAGTAAGTTATTTACAACAGAATTTTCACAGAATCACAGAATCATCATGGCTGGAAAGGACCTCCAGGGTCTTTGAGTCCAACCTTTATCCTATTATTTAACTGCTAGACCATATCCCTAAGCATCGCGTCCACTCGTTCCTTAAACACCTCCAGGGACAGTGATTTTAGTTACATTCCTTTAGTTAAAATATTTTCTGACTTATATTCTCAATTGCAAATTATTTTAAACTGGTTAAACCTACAATTTCAGTGACTTAAATACTAAATATAAGCTAGATTATTTAGCGAAAATAGCTACTTCTCATGATTATGGAAATGCTTATACATTGAAATGGAAGGTGAGAGAAACTGAGCTCCACTGACAGGAAAAATGAAAATACAAATTAAATATTTTTGTGTGATTTTTTCCTAAGTAGTTTTGAATTGAGAATACAAAGTCACAAGTGTCTAATAGCTATAATATTCTTCACATAATTGCTCCAAAGCCAGTAACATAATATCATATTGCTATACAATACTTTTTCTCCTAACATATTGTGAATTACAAAAATATCAGGAATAATTTTTGTTAGCACTTAAGATAATTACAATTACTTTCATTGCCAGCAGCATCAGAATTTCTAGTTTTTAGAATCAAGTAATAGCTACACTATTTTAATGAGGTGGTAACGTTAGTTAAATACACCAATTAATACCATAGGGAGTGCACAAGTTAAATAAATTATGTTAGGAATAGCATGATTTTTTTGTTAATATCATTTTTCACCAGTGTTAAATGATATCAAGAACACAATTGAAGACTTAATTTCCCTCTTTTTTAAACAATGCCAGTGCTGTGTTTTCCAAATTAGTCACACTTCTCACATATTATGGGTATATGGGATTGACATCTTCCCGGGAATATATCTGACATATGGTTTGGAATCTAGCTATTATTTGTAGTCCTTCATCTCTTTTCTATAAATTCTTGAAGACGGTTTGGAACAAAATCTTTGTTTTTTCCTGTGAGCCAATGACTTTGACCCTAGGATTAAAGGCTAGCTCTTCATTGCCAAAATAACCAAGGAAGTCAGGCACAGTTTTTACAAAACATATGAGTCTTATTTTATTTTTCAAAATCTCCTTTGCTTTACAGGCTTTTACAAACAGTTCATCTACCTCTACTGTACTTTGCAAAAGCTTCAAATTACCCTGCCTGAATTCTAAAGAGAATTACCTCCCTTGGAGGCCAATATTGAGGATGCAAGATCATTTCATAGATGCTGACTAGACTTTTGGACGCAAAAAGCTGGTGAACCACATGCCTTAACCACAGCTCAGCACACCACTGTGACCATGGAGACATGCCGCAGATGCAGAAAACCACAAATGGAAAGGATCAGCAGAAAAGAATTATAAAGATAGGAAACTTTGCCCCCCATGTTGAGAGACTTCTCCCTACCCTACAGACCATTGGAATGCCAACACTGGGGTACTTGTCTTCTTTCTTTCTCGATTCCTCTCGTTGTCATTCTTTACCTCTCTTCCTTGCCCTCACCCTCTCTCTATCTATATCAAGAGTATCCTAAATTAAAAATCAACGCTTCTATGACATCTAAAATATTTCATATCTATACGGCAACTAAGATATTTCATGCCATTATCTACACATCTACATGTTTATTTTAAATAAACAAAATTTTAAATTTTTAAATAAATAAAAGCCAATGAATATCTGATTGCTTTCTTTCAGTTCAATCCAGATCGACCTTACAGATCACACCTTGGAACAGTCAAGTACAGTGCTTATAAATCATGAGAGAATCAGAATAAGAGTGTCACTACAGATTATAAACTCCAAAGCAGTAAAAAAGGACTGAAATAAATAGTAGCAAATTTTGCTATGCTGTGAGTATAAAAATAATTACATACTTTTTCCCCATGCTTCATGCTCCCAAAGCATGTCTAGTACTTCCTTAGAGTAAAGGTTTTCTTATAGACGATGCTGAGACATTGAAAATATTTATATTCATATGGTTTCTTAGGACTACAGTTACCATTCATTGAATAAAGGTATAAAACGAAAAAATAAGGAAACCTGAGAATTATAGAAATACATTGTAATCATTGTGCACGCATTACTTCCTTTCCACTATTCATGTAATATATTTTTGGGAAGAAACTAAGAAAAGTTACGCATCATCACTTTATTAATATCTACAAGACATTACAGTAGATCATGTAGAGAGACCATATTGCTAATCGAATTATTTCTGTAAGTGGAAACACCCAGTTAGTTGGTGACTGAGACCCTCCCTCAGGAAAAAAAATAATCCATCAGCATCTGAAAATAGCATGATAGAAAAATCACCGAATGAGACATGTGGGCATAAGCCTACTCGCAGTCCAATGACATTATCACATTCTGGATGGCTGGAGGAAGTAAGGCTGCAGAATGTTCTACAGTTTCTCATAACTTGCTCCTAGCGATATCAGTTTATCCACATTGAAGGGCAATGAATGAGAAAGTATCTTAAAGCATTATTTTGATGCGAATTCCAAGGTATTTAGCTTGTAGAATTGACAACATGTCAACAGAAAAGTTATTCTTAACACAACATAACATGGCATTTTAAAATGATTTATTATATTCTTTATGTACTTCTTTTTTTCTCAGCAGATATAACGAAGTTTATAGTGGCATATTATTTCAAAGTGTGTGACCAATTGTAGCAGGCAAAGAAGCTCATGAAAAATATTTTTTCGAAGTCACTGTGTACATCGTTTTTGTTCCCAAAAACAAAAATCTTGTTTTAACTACTGACATCCATGAGAGTCTTTCCAGTGATTTTGCTGAGTTTAGATAAGACTGCACATGATTAATGTGCAGCTGGATGCTAAGTGTAGGAGTATTCTGCCTGTATCAGATTCCAAACCCACACATAGCAGTTCTCTACAGTGTTCTTTGGTCTCATTCAGAAAGATGAAGAACTACTTCTGCTAACTCCTTCTCTGATGGCAAATAAGACCTTTTGCTTGAAATCATAGCCTAAGGAATTACAAAATGCGTCTCAAGGAGTGGAAACACAAAATGGGACTTGAATATGGAAATGTTTCTACTGTATCTGAGCCAATCTCTATCTCATTGTGTGTTCCAACACATGAGCAAACATTGAACACCTCAAGAGAAGGTATAAAAAACCCCAACATTTTTACAATCTAAAATTGGCTAAAATTCTTAGTGATAACTCTGCATCTAAATATAAGAAATTGGACTGAATAATAAATATGAAATTCAGTTGGCTTTTCTTTCATTATTGCATTTATTACAGTATACTTTTTTAGACTTTCTCTTAGTTCCCACTTTCTGTCATATCTGGAACATGGGTCTCAGTTTTTTAATGTCATTTCTAACACCCTAGTATACTGAAGACAAACATTTGGGACTGTGATCCACTTCTAATTTTCCTACTCATTTTTCTGTTTGAAGTAGATACGATGAACAGCAAGACTTTTTATTTTCCACAAAATTGTTTTCCATACTTGTAGTAAGATCCTTCCTGAAACACTTTCAAGTTCAGTTTCTCTAGGGAGGAGTTTCTCACTATTCATGGTGAATTCCATGTTATATATGTATATATAATATTTTACATATTTCGTGCATATAAATACGTCATAGTAATTCATACTAAAATACTGTCTATATTATTTTCTATCTCATTTGGTACTTCTATTAAATGTTTTTACTCTTGTGGCCACAGTTGGGTGGAATATATTTATTCTGCACATAAGAATAACTACGTAAATCTTCAATGAATGTGTTGTTCATGATGCACTAAATCTTAACAGTAAAACTAAATCTAAAGACTCCAACTTAAGACTAGCTTTAGTATGTTCTGTTTCATTAAGTTTCCAGGAACTCCAGTCAGTATGTTGATGGCATAAATCTTTGATAAGAGTATTACTGGGTGTTTTTAAGCTGTAAGAATCATGGATTTGTATTACCTTTTTGCCTTTAAAAAAAATGTTACACAAATCCACAGATAACAGGTAAAGATGTACATTTCTAAGAAAAATAAGCACATAATTCCTTTAGTATAAGATAAATTTGTCTCAGACAGGTGTGGCTTTCCATAAAATTGGTAATGCAAATGTGAATTTAATAACATGCATTGATAGATTATTGAATTTTTATTTCAAATGTAGTCTGTTAAGTCAAAATAAGTAATAGACATACTGACAACCACAGCAAACATAAGCCTCTATAGCTCACGGCTTTTACTGGAATAAATGGAGTCTTTAGACCACAATGTTATTACTAGTATTGTTTGCCAACGATCTCAGGTAATTTTGTCACAAGAAATATAAGGTTAGGTGAGAAATCTCAGCTGTAATGTTCTCAAGGGACAACTGAGTACATGTACTGGAAAAAAAAAATTGCTGTCTTTTGGCTTTACCCTACTTGGCTATGAGACAAACAGGCAATTGGAGAACATGAGAGAAAAGCATTTAAGTGACATTAGAGTTTGTGGTTGCTGTTGTTTTACCTTTTTGTTGGGTTTTTTTTAACTTTGGAACCTAGCAGGGGAAAGGTAATTATGCAATTAATTTTTATTTGTATTATTTGTATCATAAAGCTCTTTCAGTTTTATAGACAGCAAATAAAAGGCCATAAAGATATTTATGGTCTTGGTATTTTCGTGTGACAGGGTTGTCAATGACTGTGGTCCTGGACAGTATTTTGCTCATAAAGTTTGCAGTATCTGGGCTGGTAAGCCACTGTATATAGCTATCAGCTGGGAGTGACCAAGGCATTTGGATGCTCTGGCACCTGGGGCTCTGGGCAGCCTGGTCTAGTCGAAGGTGTGCCTATGTATGTAGGGGGATTTGAACTAGCTGATCTCTGAGGATCGTTTCCATCCTATGCCATTCCATGATTCTATGGATCTGGATTTTTAACAGACTTCCTAGGGTTCAGATTTTTCTTTGATTAAACCCTAATCAAACTAGGATCCTTCCCAGTTCTGAGCGTAGTTAAGGGTTTTGGCAGTCAATCGTTTGCTTCCTCTTAACAATTGGGTTTATTAATTTTCTTGTTTATATTTATCCCCTTTTTCACATAGTAATGTGGTGTGAAAACAGTGTGCTATTTCTGGCCTTCAGCAACTTCGTAATTGTTGGTTTGGAAAATGTTTAAACAGCTCTTATTAACTTGAGAACCAGAAAAAGGCCATTAGGTATGCAGCATCAGTTTGGCCTTGGTTGACTTTTCATTTATTTTCCTTTAACCAAGAGTTATGGGGAGGGACGTAGAAAGAATAAACTTACAGGCTGGAAAGTGTGTGTTACATATTTAAGAGGGAGACCTTTTTGTCACTAATGAAGAGGTATCTATATGGTGAGGTGAAGTACTTGAAGTGGTAGTTATTTTTCCTTTTTTTTTTTGTTTCACCTGCAAATCACATTAATATATTTGAAGAAAGAAGCATTTTTGACTAGTCATTTACCTAATGAGGAATTTCTGAGTACCCTAGATACACATATTATGATTTATGAATGTACATATCGAATGTCAGTTTTTTGCACAAACTGGATATACACAAATACATGAGCCCTGATGGGATGCACCAACTTGTGCTAAGGGAGAGAGCGGAAGTCAAGAGGGATGTGAAGCTGCTGGAAGGACTCCACCGTAGAACAATGAGGATGATGAAGGAAGTGGAGCACCCTCCTTATAAGGAGAGGCTGAAGGAGCTGAACCTCGTTAGCTTGGAGGAGACTGAGGGGTGACCTCGTTAATGTTTATAAATATGTTGGGGGGTTGGTGTCAGGAGAATAGAGTCAGCCTCTTCTGAGTGTCATCTAGTGATAGGACAAGAGGCAATGGATGTAAGCTGGAACACAGGAAGTTCCATATAAATATGAGAAGGAACTTCTTCCCAGTGAGGG
>JAOXOE010030453.1:0-13066 GCA_028565055.1 Phoeniculus purpureus | reverse complement strand
TGTGTTCCTGTGTGACTTGGTCTGGGTGGTCCTGCTGTGTGGGGGGATTGGACTGGATGATCTTGTGAGGTCCCTTCCAATCCCTAATGATTCTATGATTCTATGATTCTAAGTGTTGAGGGATTAAACGTTTTAAATCACGTGCACTTTTGAAAATGCAGCCTGTCCACTAATATGAGAAAGGGAAAGGAAATTAAAGTCTTAAACACGGGATCATTAACCTAAATAAAGTGGGAATGATTAGGCTACTCATTGTCTCTAATTGTTCATTCTCAAACTATAAAGAAAAGAAGTTAAAAAGCTGCATTGAAGTAGCCAATAAATTGTAGAGTGTCACTGTTCTGCAATTTAAAGTCGGGCAAAATCAAGTGACAACTAAATCACAATTGAGAGCAATTATTAAAACAAAGACAGATTCTGCTCACAGGTTAGAAGAAGCAAAAATTCAAAGCTAACAACAACCTTGTTTACCTGCTTTTGGATCTTCTGGGCTACTTTGCATTTGACAGTCACTCTAGGTGACTGTTTCTTGCCTGATATTTTTATGGATGATGTACTAAGTTTTAATTTAAAATGGAAAATGCTAACATCTTATAGGAAATCCTCATTACAAGTTTCAAGTGCTCAAGCTTAAAGAGGACTGTTATTCATGGCTGATAACCTATCTGCTAATGGAATTCAGTTCATGTGTGGCACATAATACTAAGCTATAATATCTGATCGTATTCTTGTTTTGTAATCTATGATTAATTTATTGGAGAAGGATTACTGTATAATGATATGGTGCTGAACACTGCATCCACGCTCAATTTCATGAACTATGAAGACATAGTTCTGTTTCAGGATGGAATATTATTTAAATCAGCACAGAATTAATGCCCAAGTATTTAAGAACCTTTAGGGTAGTAGGGCTGATTGGCTTCTTTTGACAAATAATGTAAAAATAATTAATCTGTTCTCACTCAGACCCACTATGTAGAAGAGTGTTTTTGTTTTATAGCTCATTGGGGTCTTTTTTAGATTTATTTGAGGCCTTTCCAAGCATTAGTTTGGCACCATCACATTAATATTACATTATGGATATAGGTTTGTTTGCAATCCTGCCAGTGCTGTTGTATTTGCTATCAGGCTGGGTGGCTGCAGTCCACTTCCTAGTTACTAGTGAGTCATTCATAAAATAGATTTTCTTTCTTTAATCTTTTTTTTGATGTTAGTAATATTTTCTCATCTCTTGAAGAAAAACAGTAGAATAAACTAAAATGAAAAAAAGTGATGATATCTTTTGTTTGAATCCTACTTGACATCTTTGCTTGTGAGATGGATTCAGCAGTATCATTAAGCTGATAATATATATATGTTGGTGAAGACAGACTCCTCAAATGATCCCAACACTAATATTCAACATTAAAACATCTTAGATCTTATTTTCCATCAAAACAGTTATATTTTGTTGTCAGTTTTCTGAACTGATATGTGAGCATGGTCTGTGAAGTGGAACTAAAGATTTAGTTTGTTTTTCCCATGTTCCAATAAAAAAAATAATGTAATTGCCATTAAGACTGTGTTGGGAACAAACTCCTATTTCTTATTTGTGTCCTTCCTATAATCTGAAACTAGGGCCTCTGTCCATTTGATTATAATAATTTATGACAAGAAACCTACTATAAGTCAAGGTTTGCTTTTGCTTCTAGATGCAGAAAACAACATTTAGAGTGACGTGTTACTGAATACTAACCTGGATCATAAGAATGAAGAGAAAAACGTACACAAATTTAAAGAAGATACCAAATCAAAAGCTTTTCCCTTTTTTATGACATACACTAGAGCGGTAGTCAACATGATGTTTGCTGCCATAAAGATACAATATTATTATTATAATCCAATTACATAATAATTAAACATAATCTGAAGCCTCTGTACAACTGAAAGTGGAATGAACCTAATGGAGGTAGACATTGATTCTTGTGACCAAACTATCAGTCAATAGATTGATATTGTGCAAGAGATGTGATGCAGATTGCTGACAGAGTTTGACTGAAGGATGGGTAAAATAATGTAGTCGAGGCAGCTGCCAGACTGTAAGACCATCCAAACTGGCTCAAAAATTCACTTTAACTAAATGTCTAAGGTAATAGGCAATCTATTACCAAATTGCTTTTCATCTGTGTGCCCAACCGTCTTTCCTGCTTGCTTGCCTTTGCCATAATAGGACTTTCTTTACAAAGACACCCACATTTTGTCTCTTTCAGTCTGTCAAGCACCTGGCTATCCGTTGAGTTAATGGGTAGTTCACAGCTTATTCATGTCTCATAATGAGTTATGGCATGATTCGCCTCTTCTAGCTTTAGACACACACAGAGCACTTATTCATCTGACCTATTTGAGGCAGGTACTTTGCAATGAGATAAACCCCTCCTTTGACATGCTCTTTCTCCCAGTGAAACTGCAAAACTGTGTTCCCAGGCAAACTACGAAGGAGGATGACTCATTCGAGTCATTAAATTACATTTAAATACAGACATGTGAATCCCAGCCGGGTGACTGCTCCTGTTTTTCTTCATGGAAGTCTGAACTGATGGCCTTTGAAGGCCCCTTCCAACCCTTATAGACGGTGTAAACTGTGTGTGTAAATTGTGTAAAATTATGTACTTAGACCATGACACCATAAAATAGGTGAAATAACTTCATAATATGCTAAAAGAAGAAAAAAAAAAGAAAGCAAATTGAATTAAGAGGGAAAACTACCACCAAAATGTTGTAGTTTGAATTTAACAGGTCTTAGCCCGAGGGATTGGGAGTTGCTATGGCAATTTCTTGTAAGAAGTTTGGAACTGCAAGATCTCCCTCAACTTCAGTGCCTGTCAATGGGTGCCTCAAATGAGCATGTTTGGGTGATGGGGGAAATGGTGCTACCGGTTTCCTGTTTCCTGTTGCTGAAGCCCTTTGATCAGAGGTAGAGTAGGTAATGCTGGACTGGGCATCTAGTAGCCATCTTTTGCTTTGGAGTGTAAAGATGGAGAAGAGAGTGGGAGTTTGGAACCAGAGATCAGCAGAAGAAATATTTGCCTGCAAGCCCATAGTATGTTGAAATAGAGGAAGAGAGTCCCATCTACAGCATGTGAAAGAAGATGCACTAGAGCAGGGACTGGCTTTGAGAACATGGAGTGAGTAACTTACTCTCAAAGGAATCAGTGCCTTTGAAGAATGGAAAGCCAAAATGAACTATGGACACCATGTTTCCACAACGAAAAGAACTGCTGGAGGTTTCGTTGCCCTGAGAAGAAGGTAATAGCTTGGTGCAGCTGTGCAACTTAATCCTCATGTGTCTTAGTGTTGGCGTTATTATGTTGTGCCAATTCAATGTGTCTTGTTTTTCCTCACATCAAGCTAGTGTTTGATGTTGCCTGTGACATTGTAAGTGGTTTTCATCACGTCTTGGTTTTTTTTTTTGTCTTGACTCATTAGCACATTAACTAAGTCAATTAGTCAATCTCAGTCATGGACCTGATCAACTGATCAACCAAAGGAAAATTGTCTAAACCTTGTACGTCAAGTGTTTATCCAGTATTGTGATCTACTCAAGAAAACCTGCCTTTTAAACTCCAAGAGTCATATCAATCTCACTAGACTTGATGCAGCCCCAGGTAGCAACGTCATTTTTGAGAGGTGAAAGAGAAGATGCTGAAAGAGAGGAAGAAATAGCTGGGAATTTAGTTGGTAAAGGTAAAATATCAAGGTTGAAAAGAAGAATCAGTTTTGAGGTGCTGTGAAGTTAAAGGAAGCTGAAAGGGGTCAACTAGTGACCTGGAAATGTCAGTGTCAGTTTCAAAGGCTGAAGTGTGAGGGCCAGTTGTAAGAGAGTTGTAAGGAAAAATGAGGAGACTGCTGGAAGCTGATGGTGGTGGATAAAGCTGTGGGGTTTTTTATGACATACAAAAGTAGTTAGTGCTCTGCTTTTATTTCCTAATTTTTCAGTGCTAAGAATTTTTAGAACAGTTAATTAAGCCTTTTGGACATGATCCAACAACATGCTTAAGGCCATGAATTAGTTAGGCTCTTAGGCATGTGAAGAACCTCAAACACATGGGAATAGTCACAGGTTTATGGTTTTATATACTCAAGTCTAGTCATAGATCATATTTTAAGTGCTGCCAACAGAACTATTAATGTATATTTTTATCCCAGAAAGGAAACTACTTTCTCTAGCTATTGCTTCAGGCCAATTTAATTATGTCTGCTAGGGAGTGTGATTTAGTCTGATTGCCAGAACTAGATCTCAAACATCTCTAGCATGTTGCAGCACAAGATGTGTAAGGAACCTGCATTATTTGTGTCTTTTTTATTCTCAGAATGAAAGACAGCATCCTTGAGTTTTCTCTGTGTGTTAACTGCTAGAAGCTACATCTCACCATATTACCACCCTTGTCTTGCAGGATGTGGTATATTCAAGTCTTATAGTTTAGGGGAGGGAATGCTTCATGTGGCATGGTATCTCTTCATCACTGTAACATCACTGACCTGTATAATCAAGTCATTGTTATCACTATCATGTTTTAACAGTGTCTAAAGCCTTTATTATTTTACCATAGATCTCTATGCAGCAAGTCATCTGGTTCGTCCGCGTACGTGATACTAAATCAGCAACTAAAAAAGCACGCTGGTGTCTCTGCTTCCAAAGGTGTTGCTTGAACATAATGCAGGGGAGGCTGCTTGGCTCATCAAAGGTAGGAAGAATTAAAACCAGCATCTACACCCACACCAATGTGTTCCATAAACATAGAAATATACCACAAATGAGGATGGGAGAGAGAACATTCAGATCTTGAAGACAGAATGATAAATAGGTCATAGCTTAAATATGCTCGTCTCAGTTAGGGAGCAACTCAGAAAGTTTCTGCTAGCAATAAAAGATTCACAGATGTAGGAGACAACTGTTACACGGAAATGATTCCCAGTCTTAGAAAAAATAACCCCTCATAAATAAAATATTTACATGGCTACGTCTGAAAAATGCTGGGTTTTAATTCAAAATGGCTAGAAAGAAACGAGCGGAGGCATTCCATATCAAAAAGAATTCTTCTACTTATTTTGTTGGGAGTTGTTGAATTTTTGCTGTTTGTTGTTCGGTTGGTCGGTTTTTTGTTCAAAAATCTAGCCTTGGTTAAACATATAGAAAACGCCAAAGCCCCTAAACACATGCTCCTAAATCCTAAATAAAACTGTTCTGCAGTTCTAGTTATACTTAAACAGCTTTCAGAACTGAGCAATAGCTACGATTATGCCATTAAAAAAACACCCAGAACACTGCAGGGACACTCAGGTAACATATAAATCAATACATTTATTTTTGTTATGGTGAAATTCTTGAGGACAGTTTTAAGTGTTCAGCCATGGAAATATTTAGAATAAATACGTTTCGAATACCTCTTCTTCCTTAAAAAGGAAGGGCTGGAGGAAGAAGTTAGGTAAAGTTTCTTACGGAGCCAGAAAGCATTTTGTGTCAGGATTCAGAGGGGCTAAGTTTCAGCTGAAACTAATCTAGTGTGCAAGGTTGCTGGTGTACGTTGGAGGTTCCTATCCCACACCAACTTACCATCTAGCAGAAGCTTTTCTAAAAAAAGAAGGTTCCTCTGCATAAACAAAGCACTCTTTCTGAAACTCATTGGAAGGCAAAGCGGTGAGGCTGAATTTGAACATTTTTGTTTATTCAACTTTTTTCTGAATGCTGAAAGGAAGTGAATTCTTCAAAAAGAAGAATAAAATAATCCAAATATACTGAGTTGTAAGTTACCTCATGATCTGCCTCATATTACTGGCAATTTCCTAGTGATATTTGAAAACGAGACTATGCCAACGGGATTGCACATATGCTTCAAGAATAAGCTCATATCTGAATTTACAACAAGGGGGAGTAAGACAGCTGTTAAGATTTATATTCAGACTTCTTTCAGACCACTGTAAATTAAGCCTGTTAAAGTCAACGGTACTGTTCAAATTCTGTAAAGTTAAAGCGTTCTTCATAAATCTTTGCAGGATTCCATGAAAAACTCTTACACTTATGTACAATGGTCTGAAAACAGACTTGATTGCGATTTTAATCATCGGACAGAACAAGCAGAACTTCTTTAATAGTCTACCCTCCTAGAACACCAATCTCTAAACCAGTGTTGTGTAGAATTATTGTAGCTGGGCAACAGAAAACATCAGGTACTAGTTAGTAGTACTAAAAGTCAAGACTTATACATTCAGAGGTTAATAGAATTAACCAAACACAAGGCACTGTAATAACCTGAGTCTCATTACATGAATAGGATACTCACTTGAGAAACTAGCCAATTAAAATAACGAATCACAAAAATTCATCATAAAGCTGCAAGGAGCAGACTCAATGTATAAAAATAGCAACTTACAGTATTTCTAATAGTAGGGAGCTTTGGCTTTTGGCTGTCAGAGATCAGGGGATACAGCTCACCATCTACAGCTTATAGAACGCTTGGAGATGTTTGTTACTATCAGAGAGTAGAAAAAATAACCCCCTGAAAATGTTAAATATGGATGCCAAACCACTGCGTGAATGATTTAGTCCTGAATCAAAGACAGCTGATCTGCCAATAAGCTAGGAAAAAATGACAAACAGTAGACAGCCCAATAAAACTCACTAGTGACTCAGGGAACACCGCCTGGAGAAGGAAAATATCAGCATCTACTGACCAACACTGATAAGCCATTAGTGAACTGTTATTTCAAAAGATTGAGTTGTGCTCCATTGATTTCTACTGCTTTGATCTGCTATTGCCTTGCTACTTGCCTTAATTTATCTGTTGTGGGTTTCTTTCTGTTAGCTCAGGGTTTGAAAAAAAAACCAGACCTAAACATCCCAGTTATAAAGCGATAGCTAGAAGTTTAAACTTGCTGTACAACACAACGTTGACGTGTGCGTGGTAACGCGTATTTTAAAGGTGCAAGGGTAACTTAACGAGCAGGTGAGTTACCAGTGCCTGCAACCAGAAATGTCACTGGGAGAGTGCTGAGTTTAGAAAGAGAAAGCATTATAATGGTAATTAGTAAAGGTTCTTGATGTATAATGGAGATGTGTATCAAAGTCATCAAGAACTGGTCAAAGCATCTAATAGATATTGAGGTTTCAGTTTGAGCAGGTTTCTTGCCTAAGGTACTGGGAGGTTGCTATGACAACTTGTGGATTTTTTTGTTTGTGGCTCTAAGAACCAGTATCAATGGTCTGGAGCTTCTTGTCTCCTGGTTTGGGGGTTCCTGCTGCTTCTTCACTTCACCTTCATCTTTGTCCAGAGAGAGGCACATGGCATCGGGTTGAATATGGCAGCCTTCTTGCCCTGGGAATGTTGTGAATGGAGAGAGAGAAGTGGGACCTCAGAGATCAGCAGATGAAAGGTTTCATCTACAATCTATTCTTTGATTAAAGGAAGAGAGTTTTCTCTCGTTCATGGCCACAGGAATTAGCACACTGGAATGGACGACTGCCTTGGAAGCACATGAAATAAGGACTGGACTTCTGACGCTCAGTGGACTGAACAGACTTTGCATTTCCACAAGAAAAAAATAACTGCTGGTAATATCTTCCCTCTGAGGGGGGTGGAGCTAGCAGCTTGTCCCAGTTTTATAAGAACATGTGATTAGTCTCTGTATGTGTTTGTGTTGAGGATTTTATGTTGTGAAACCTAAATTTGTCTTGGTTTTTTCCCCCAAATCAGACTAGGTTTTTGGTTTTGCTTGCAAGTTTCATCAGGAGTTTTGAACCCTCCTTGTTTTGTGTCTGTTTCGTCCTGTTAACACATTAGCTGCATTAATTAGTTAATCTCTCCTCAGACCTAATCAACTGATTAACAATTACATAAATGGCGACCCAAGCAGGAACTGAGATAAGCAGATGACGTGCTAATAAAAGAAGTAATAATTTTTCTTCACTACAAATCTGCCCTGGTTCATTTTTATTCTGAAGACCTTGAGAATTCAAAATCAGGAGAGCAGGGCTGTAGAAATATTGTGTTGCAATACTTTTCAAAGTAAAAACCACTGCAGTGTGTGACTAGCTGGAGAGGCTTTTTAGCAAGGTGATTAGATGTAACGTACAAACTCAAGGAATCCTTCCTCATCAGTGAAGAACAGAGAAAGGACTTCAAGTTACGCATGAAATGCATAGGCTTGACTTCTGCCTAACCTAATACACTTTTAGGGACATTTTAAAAAACCAAAACAAACCGTAGCATTTTCTGAGTGTCTGTTTGGCTGCCATTCCCTAGTATTCCCTATGAACCTTACTGAGTTTGTTAAATTCAGGACATATATATAGAGCTTTGCAGGACTCACCTGTTCTCTGTTAAAACATGACAGAACCAGTTTACAGCAGTCAGCTGGAATGTGCAAAGGTTGGAGCTGCTCCATTACAAATAACCTCTGCAGGTGCCCAGTTTTCCTCTGATGAATTACTGAATTTATGACTAAAGGTTTTCCCTTCTATGTAAGTCCAAAGTGTGTTTGCTTCAACCTGGCTAAAATATCACTCAGCAGCAAAGGTTTCGAGAAGAGCAGAAAGACCTGACTTCACAGGTCAAAATATTCTTGACAAAGAACTTAGTTGTGGCTATCTTAAAACCCACTATTTATGACTTTTCCCCTGTTGCACAGAGACTGAAGATTGTTTGACAGCTGGATTACCTGTAAATGTGTACTTCTGTGTAGGTTTGTACACGGCTCCTGACGACACCTTGCAATAGCCCTTCTTCTTCCTGTGCCTTCCCACTTAACATCCTGGATGTGTTTAAGGAACGAGTGGACACAGCGCTTAGGGATCTGGTCTAGCAGTTAGATGCTAGGACAAAGGTTGGACTCGATGACCCTGGAGGTCCTTTCCAGCCATGATGATTCTGTGATTCTGTGATCCTTGATTCAGACTCTCCAAGTGAATTCAGTGAAACAGAACTTCAACTCAAACTGTGTCTCAGACGAAGGTTTTCAGCAAAACCCCACTGCTGATCTTTCCCTGCTCACATGCAAATATTATGGTAAACAGCATGAGGATCAAGGAAGCACACAGTAGTAGAGCACTGATCATCCAAGGCATAACAGTTCTGTCTTTCATTAAACACTGGCAAAGCTTGAGGAGACCCTGCAAGGGGTAAGCATTTGTACATCCACCAAGTTGCTTTTCAGAAGTGTCTGTAATTCTGAACCCATGCAAAGGTAAACTCTTTGAGTATCTAGGTTGCTTCTTCCATACTTCCCATTTTAGAACTGACTTCTTACACTTCTTGTTACTAACAGACCTCAATTTACAAATATTCTACATTTCTATCTATATGCTGAAGTCTGTCCTCCAATTTTAATGCATTCCTTACAGCTATAGAAGTTGCAAACTTCAACACTTCATCACTTTTGTTGAATAACGTAGCTTTAAATTGCACACTGTAGATCCTGTGCTAATACATGAGCGTGCTGCTTGCAACAGCTTTTAAAAGAGTAGTAAGTTATGTGGGGTTTTTTGTTGAACAAAAGTGACCTTACGAATAGGATAAAGCATTGCGTGCACTTTGAGGTGTTTCAGCAACTAAAGGAACCAGATCTGAAATGCCTAAGTTATGATATATGTGTCCTGCTTCACAGCTGGTCATCTTTAGTACAAATATATCCTCCATATGATTAGGTCTAATCCATGTTGATCTGACATCTACATAAATAGCTATAAACGACAGTTACTGAAAAGGGTTGTTTCCTTTAAATTATTCTTATTTTAAACTTGCTAAAGGTATTGTAAAAAGCAATACTAGGATCATTGTAATTTATAAGGAATTTATATATGCAACCTGTTAGAAATAAAACTTCCTAATTGTGCTCATAAAAGTTGAATTAGTAAAATAGCACTACGCTAATGTCTGCAATTAAAATCGCTCTTTAATTAGATAGTGCTGCAGCAGTGAATACTTTGAAAAACACAGGATTCAAATGAAGTTGGCTGCAGTTCAGCTCCATAAGCTCACTGTTTAGACCAATCAATCTGTATACCCATCTAAGTCCAAAAGTCAAAGAACATCCACTCTTAGAATTGACTTCAGATAAACACCCTTTATCACGGCATTCTCTGCTTCTATTGGACGCATCACTTTATTCTGTTGAGAACTTGCACTGCCAACATAAATATGATCAAACTGTGATAAGATTTCATTCCAACTCATGGATCACATTTCAAGCTAGTTTGGTTGGCAAAATGTTACTGGATGCTCAAATGGGGTAAAATAAATATTTCATTAAATTTTAAAGCAAGTTCCAGTTTGAGCTGTAGGATTCCATTGTCTGCTCCATGTAAAAATAGCAATCAGTGCAAGTGCTATAATTTGGTGAATAATTGTTTAAGGCTTACCAATTCAAATATAAACCTATAAAGTGGCAGCAAGACAAGTAGGCTCATTAAGCAACACAATAAATTATTTCAAAGTGTTAAGTTCCATGTTAAACTCCAGAAGGTTCAAGTGTTTGGTAAAGGGAGTAACAAACTGCAGTAAAAAAACCCCAAGATGTCATAGACTGAGATTCAGGCCAAAAAGGGATGTGAGGAAGCGTAACAAAATGAAACTACTGCAGAGAATCTAAGAGACTTTTCAATTAAAATGAACAACACAAACACAAAACGTTTTCTCTGGAATCTGTCTTTTGACTGAAAAGGGGTTTTTGTGTGACTATTGTTTGGCTTTAGTAACAAGTCAGAGAAAAAGGTTCTACCTGATACAGATCAGGATTTCATCTGTGGACACATGGGTACTGGAATCACCACGGATTCATACAAATCTACCTTGGTGGTGCGACAAGAGAATTCCTGCAGCAGTTGATGGGATCTCTCATGGTTTAGCACCAGGTTAGCCCATAAAATTATATTCTGCACAAGGAAATGTCCTTCCACACCCCGGTGAGGTGGGACAAAAAGAGGTAAAGAAAACACACTTCTGGAAACTGGAATTAGGAATATTAAACTTTATTAAAGACTTTATTAAGTAGAGAAAAGAGCCCCCAAAAATAGGGAAAGGAAAATGGGAAAAGGAAAAAAAAGTGAGTTCTTCCTCACTCGAGTCCACTCCTACCCCCTCCCAGACCTGATAACCCCTAATTCCTAAGAAATGCTAAAAGCCGTGGACGAGGGGGGAGTAAAAAGGAAAGACTGGGAGTTTCCTAGGCAATACTTAAATATTCAATGTAATCATTTTCCTATGCTATGGTCCAACGATGCAGGCAAGGATCAAGACGAGATATAAGGAAGATAAGGGGAAAGGAAAAGGAAGAAGTCTGTGTGTGTGCGTGTGTGCGTGTGTGTGTGTGTGTGTGTGAAGAAGAGGGACAGAGAGCCACAGAGGGACAGAGAGGCCACAGTGTGCTACAGGCCAAAACAAAACTGAAACCAGACTCCCATGACACACACTAAGACCCCAAAATTTGTCTGACCTACACCACCTGCTCCACCTGTCCCCTGCAACAACCTGTTGTCCCCTTCACTTCCACACCCCACCAACCTCCACCCCCTTGCCATGACTGGAGGGAAAAGTAAACATTCCTGCAGCAGAGATGAGTTAACTCCTTATATGCTGGAAGAGAGTTTGATGCAGGAATACCATGAGCAAACATGATTTCACCAAATCCATAACAAGAACTGTGAAAACAGAATCAATGAAAATGCAATTAAGTAAATAAAATATATAATACCAGATTACCTTATTTAAATTAGATCACTGATTTTGTTCTGATGTTCAGCCATTTGAATTTCATTTGTAAATATTTACTGATTTTGAGAAGAGCACAGAAATACTTTTTGATTTTCATAGAATTATTTCAGATGCATGAAGATTATTACAGAGATTACTTCACAATTTTTAAAACTGCCACATTGGAAGAATTTATACAATTTCCTTGCCTATTTAGGAAGCTTTTCATGTTAAGACACTTCAACACAGTGACAGAATAAGCTCATGACAAAAGACAGCTCATTTTGTTGTAGGATTTGCTGTAGAGTACTTTTTCTGGTAGTACACATGAATCTACACATGAATGGAGTTATTCAAACATCCAGCCTCTGGTCTGGTGCACACTAAAACCCACCAAAGCGATGGATTTCAGTGATAACATCAAATAGGAGATCAAGTAAAACTTTAGCCATCAAATCTTATCCTTGAAATATTTTGTCCTGGCAAAACACTGGAAATCATTATGAATCTGAACTATCTTCTGCAAAATGACAGTGCACGGGCATCTCTGTGAGCTTTCTCAAGATGAGCAGTGTTCAAAAGAGCAACTCCAAAGGGCCAAGCAGAGTTTAAAGAAGTTCTTTCCTGAAAACACTGGTGCTTTAAGGCTAGAAAGACCAAAAAAAAGGTAAAAAGTTGTGTATTTAAGCAGTATTTAATCTGCAAAGTATTTCTCAAGTATGAGCTATGTGATGTTATGGTGAAATAGGCAATTGAGAAATTCAGTTTTATTTGAGAATGGGAATGTAAGGAAGAGAACTGGTCTACTCAAGTCAAGAGACAAATCTGTGAAAGAAGTGATCTGACTATATGTAAGTTCATACTAGCCTATCACAGCAGTGCTTAAAAGCCTTAAAACATCTTAGTTTATCCTGCAAACATCAAATAGCCATACAGTAACAATGTTCAGTATCTGAGTCTATAGTAGAAGAACCACAATTTCTGCCTACAGCTTCAGTTTGAATAACTTCCTAATAACAACTCTACATTTTGTCACTGCTCAGTGAGCTTTGGGGACTCATCATGTCTCAGAAAATGTTTATAGTTTTGCAAGGTAAAATTCTACAAAGAAGATTTGTTAGTACAGATCATTGATTAATGAAAGAAATATTTGAAATATACTGGCTGTGTTGGTCAAAAATTAGTAAATGAAAGTGAAAGGGGGGCTGTAGATGGGATTATGAATAAAAGTATATAGAGTTCTTATTTTTTTTTTAACTCAAAAAATTATCACAGTATCACAGTATCACAGTATTACCAAGGTTGGAAGAGACCTCATAGATCATCAAGTCCAACCCATTACC
>JAOXOE010030452.1:0-13066 GCA_028565055.1 Phoeniculus purpureus | reverse complement strand
CTGAGGAAAGGCTGAGGGAACTGGGGCTCTTGAGCTTGGAAAAAAGGAGACTGAGGGGTGACCCCATGAATGTTGATAAATATGTGAAGTGTCAGGAGAATGGAGCAAGGCTCTGCTCACTGTCATCTAATGTAATGTCTAAGCTGGAACATAGGAGGTTCCATATAAATATGAGACGGAACTTCTTCCCGGTGAGGGTGACACAGCACTGCAATGGGCTACTCAGGGGAATCCCCTTCTCTGAAAATGTTTAAAACCCACCTGGCCATGCTCCTGTGCGTCTTGATCTAGGGTATCCTGCTCTGACAGGGGGATTGGACTAGATGATCTTTCAAGGTCCCTTCCAATCCCTAGTGTTCTGTGATTCTGTGAGTGGGAAACAAAATACAAGGTATACTGATGGCTTTTAGTAAAGAAGTATTAATTTGGGGACCTAGACTGACATTAATAATCCATTCTGAGACTGTTCCTCCTTAAAACAACTACTAGGAAATTCACTTTAAAACTCATTTTGAATATTATGGAGATTGAAATGATTTCTTACAATCAAAACCCAAAAACCCCAGCAAAAAACCCCTGTAGCCAGCAGATGGTGCCACATTCAAGCAATATTCCTACAATGTGCCATCATGTTCCCTGTGCCACCAAGGCACTTGCTGGCTTCAATCATTTCTAAAGTGGAAACTGCCTGAATTAGCATTTGTTCTGGCCTGCTCAGAAATGCCACTGACAGGTCTCTCTCACTGAATGCTCCTGGTCTCATGCTCTTAACCACACTAGTGTTCTGTGATTCTGTGTAATCTCTCTTTTGACTTTGTGTGTCCAGCAGGAGTAGGGAGGTGATTGTCCCCCTGTACTCAGGACTGGTGAGGCCGCACCTTGAGTACTGGTTTTTGAGGTCCAGTTTCGGAGACTGCCTTTAGAAAGGAGCAGTAGAAATGGCTGAACAGGTACTGTGCTTTGGCTTTAATGCTCCTTAACTGATCAAGATACAAATCTCATTGAGAAAAGGGGCAGGAAGAATACTTAAAGCAGTAATGAGGACTTGAACAAGATGCTTTTCAGTTCCATGATGCACCAGAAAGATGCAAACTCTGCAAGCTTCCTCTTACAACTCTTACTTTACCGAAGATAAATTATACAGGGGATTGGACTAGATGATCTTTTGAGGTCCCTTATAGTCCCTAATGTTCTGTGATTCTGTGATACACTTGAACTGACCTCTGCTTCTCCTCCAAGCTAGAGACCCAGCTCCCTCAGCCTTTCCTCATAAGGGAGGTGCTCCACTTCTTTCATCATCCTCGTTGCTCTACACTGACTCCCTCCAGCAGCTCCATGTCCTTCTTGAACTGAGGGGCCCAGAACTGGGCACAATACTCCAGATGTGGTCTCACCAGTGCCAGAACAGAGAGGGAGAAGAACCTGTCTCAATCTGCTAACCACCCCCCTTCTGATCCCCCATCTCAATTAAGGAGGTTTTGTTTGACATCTTTTTAAAAACACATCATTACTAAACTGCAAATAAGTCAGATGGGGAAGAAAAAGAAACAA
This sequence comes from Phoeniculus purpureus, assembly GCA_028565055.1. Lineage (NCBI taxonomy): Eukaryota > Metazoa > Chordata > Aves > Bucerotiformes > Phoeniculidae > Phoeniculus > Phoeniculus purpureus. Next base: position 11,515 of record JAOXOE010030452.1, on the reverse strand, counting down.
AGAGAGTAGATCTCATGTGAAGCACTTTATTTTGAAGATCAACTGTAAACCAAGACACAACAGTTCTGCTCATGAAGAAAAGAATAAGACCAGGGGAAAACGCACCACGTGCGCTTGGAGGCTCACAAACAGCTTTGTTACAATCAGCAATACTTTTCCTTCCTACAGAAAAGCATTTACTTCATATAGTGAAGACAAAGAGCAACCTGAAATCAGTTACTGTGTTTGGTTTAAGGTTCCCCACTGCTGCAGACTTCACCTCTGTATGAAGAGTTACATGAAGAAAATGCAGCTGCTTCTTTCTGGAGTTGCTTCATTCCTTCCTTTTCTTTGTACACTGCAGACCGGAGTAGGGCGGTCGGCATCGACACACGTTTGGAGCTATACATTTTCCTCCATGTTGACAAGGCAGTTTACATACAGCTGAAATGAGACAGCAGATACCTGGTTAAGTCTTCAGCGCAACAGAGGATTGTATTTCTTGTCTCCCTTGTGCTGGCAGAGCTGTTCCCTGGTGACTGCACTGGGACAGTATTAATAAGAGCATAATGGAAGAACTGAAAGGCAATACCTCTCAATTTATGGCATTGTGGCCTTCACTGGAACACAGCCCCAGTATACTCAGTCTTATTCATGCTCCATTCCCTCTTTAACATGCTATCATTTCTGTTGTTCTTTAAGTCACTGGCTGTTTTTGAGATGGATGCCTCCACGGAAGTGAGGAAACGATAAAAATTTCTGCTGAAACTTATTCAAGCCAGTTCTGGGCTCCACATCCATGGGGAAACAATTGCCATGTGCTAGCTGCTGCTTGCAGCCATTCTGTTCTCCACAAGAAGGGCAGAAAAGCATCTGGAATATTGTGTCCAGTTCTGGGCCCCTCAGTTCCAGAAGGACATGAAACTGCTGGAGACAGATGAAGGGTGTGGAGCATCTCCCTGTTGAGGAAAGGCTGAGGAAACTGGGGCTCTTTAACTTGGAGAGAAGGAGACTGAGGGATGACCTCATTCATGTTGATAAATATGTGAAAGGTGGGTGTCAGGAGGATGTACCCAGGTCATCCAATGATAGGACACGGGGCAATGGGTGTGAGCTGGAACAGAGGGGGTTCCACATCAATATGAGAAGGAACTTATTCATGATGAGGGTGACAGAGCACTGGAAGGGGCTGTCCAGGGAGGTTGTGGAGTCTCCTCCTCTGGATCTCTGGAGACATTTAAAACCCACCTGGATATGTTCCTGTGTGCCTGGATCTAGGGGATCCTGCTGTGTCAGGGGGATTGTACTGGATGATCTTTCGAGGTCCCTTCCAATCCCTAATGTTCTGCGATTCTAACCCACATCAGTAGCAATGGTGTTTCTCTAGTGGCCCCTTTTAGTTCTCTATCCTGGGGCCTTGTTTTGTAGCAGACATTTCAGAAACACTGGCCAGACACAGCAATAAATTGACTTGGTGATGACCCAAATCTGAATTTACTCAAAGTGGAAATGTTCTGTCTTTCTAACCAAATTGAAAAGCCATCTACTCCTGCCTACTTGTAAGATCCATGGTTTTCGGGAACAGCTCTCATTTACTATTCTTCGACACTTTCCTAGCAGCTCTGTTAGGAATGGAAGATCTGAACAGGCTGTTGGTAAATCAAACAGGCAGAGAAAAGGATAAACGAAAAACGTCACAAGTCATTTACCCAAGTGGCACGCTCCACCGACCCATCCAGCTGGACAGCTGCAGATCCTAGGAGCCACGCAAGCTCCATTATTCCGACAACCTTGAGGACAAATTGCTAGAAGAAAAGAACGGGCAAGTCAGCAGGATTTATAAAACTGATGTAAAAGAATCCTGACAGAATGAAAGATTCAGGATGATACAAATCAAAACGGCAAAGCACATTTTATTCCAGGCCGGATCCCCAGCTAGGGAATCCTGTTTCTAGGACCATGGAAATGGAAACAAATACTTAACAGACTGTGTTAAGAGTTGTATCTTCAATATTAACAGATGTACCCTGTAATGCAAAATCATCTTGGCAATATTTTACCTGAGTATCCACCAATAACGTAGGTCCTTCGTTGCTGCAGAGATGCAACAACATTTCCATGGTTATCAGCATCTTAATACTCCTTAATACATTTTTGTACCGCAGAGACAGAATTTTTTTTTTTTAAATAATATAAATGTTGTCATGAATGTAGAAACCCACCTTCTTGGCATCTTGATCCTGTCCAGCCAGAAGCACAAAGGCACTTCACAACTCCATTGACAGAGATGCATTCTCCACCGTTTCGGCAGCCTCCTTCACAGCTTACTGCAGGAGAACAGCACACACACACACAGAATCACACAGAACATTAACGATTGGAAGTGACCTCAAAAGATCATCCAGTCCAATCCCCCTGCCACAGCAGGATCATCTAGACCAAGTCACACAGGGACGTGTCCAGCTGCTCAACCAGTATCATTTCCTTACCTGACAGGAGCTGTGCATAACACAAAGAGAAGGGGACATCGCTTTGACAAATGAACCAGTGACTGTAGTCGAGTTCAGTGGTGCCTTCCTAAAGGCCAACTAGCTGAGTCAGCCTCCTCATTCTAGAATCATTCTACACTTCAAAGCCCTGAAGGCCTGGTTAACGAAGCGTTGTTTATACCAGACATATGATTGGTATCAGCTGTGGGCACCACCTCTGAAATGCAGCATAGTCACTCCTCTTCATCCTTTCATGAGCACAACTGTAAATGTCCACACTGCCTTCACTGTGTGGAAGAGACAAAACCTACTCTTTGTTATAATCACAGAATGGTTTAGGTTGGAAGGGACCTCAGAGATCATCCAGTTCCAACCCCCTTGCTGTGGGCAGGGACACTTCTCTCCCACTAGACCAGGCTGCCCAGAGCCCCATCCAAACTGGCCTTGAACACTTCCAGGGATGGGGCATCCACAGCCTCCTTGGGCAACCCATTCCAATGCTTCATCATCTATATGGTGAAGCCAATCTAAATCAACCCTCTTTCAGTTTCAGGCTACTGCCCCGTGTCCTATCACTACAGGACCCTGTAAAAAGCCCTTCACCACCTTTCTTGTAGGCCCCCTTCATGTACTGGAAGGCTGCTATTAAGTCACTCCAGAACCTTCTCCTCTCTGGGCCAAACAACCTCAACTCTCCCAGCCTGTACAGTTTGGATGTCTGATATTGGCAGATCTCTGCTTTACCACAAGATTTGAGCATGATTTAAGCTAACAGATTTTCAGCACAACAGCTGAACATGCAAGGAGTCAACTCCACCACAGCTTGAAAAGCTCTTCAAAGCTTGTTTACGTATTTCTTTGTCACACATTGCAAGGCAATTATTTGATACTGATCTCATTTGATTGATTGTGGTGACTTGGAGAAGTTCCTGAAGATGAAGGAAAGCCAGTATCACTGCAGTCTTCAAGAAGGGAAAGGAGGACCCCAGGAACTACAGACACAGAATCACAGAACATTAGGGATTGGAAGGGACCCCACAAGATCATCTAGTCCAATCCACCCACCAGAGCAGGATCACCTAGACCAAGCCGCACAGGAAGATACCCAGGCAGGTTTTAAACATCACCAGAGTTACAGAGCTAAACATAATATTTATACAATACTTAAGTTATTTTCCAAGAGACAAAATCATCCCAGAAACACATTTCAGAACGTAAAGTTCATGCTCTTCTGCAAGCGTGCGGAAACTCTAGGCCATGCGTTTTTTGACAGTGAGGTCAGAGCTCTAAGATACAAAGGTCATTATTTCAAAATATATTAGGTAGTGATAGGACAAGGGGCAATGGGTGTGAGCTGGGACATATGAGGTTCCACATAAATACGAGAATGAACTTCTTCACAGTGAGGGTGACAGAGCCCTAGAACAGGCTGCCCAGGGGAGTTGTGGAGTCTCCTTCTCTGGAGACATTTACAGCCCGCCTGGATGTGTTCCTGTGCGACTTGGTCTAGGTGATCCTGCTGTGGCAGGGGGATTGGGCTGGATAATCTTTTGAGGTCCCTTCTAATCCCTAATGATTCTATTGTTAGGTCCTGGACCTGGGGTGTCTCAACCACTTTTTGCCTGTTTTCAAACTCTGTGTCTTCCCATCTTCAGATCTTACCTTTATGGCAGTATCTACCCCCATAGCCAGGTGGACATCTGCATTTTCCAGGTCTGAGGCACTCCCCACTGTTCTTGCATTTTGGATAACACGTTGCTGTAAGACAACAGAAAACAAACGAAGCTTGGATAAATACTGATGCAGCTTATCAAAATTACTATCTAAATGCCTAAGAAAGTCACCATATCTTAGTCTGTGAGTATTTAGTCTTCACATTTCCTAAGGTATATTTGTCCTACCATCCTACATTGCTGGTCAAGCGAAACAGTTTCCCTCTGTAGAGAGCACTCCACTACTGACAAGCTTCTAAACACAACTAAAGAATCACAGAACATTAGGGATTGGAAGGGACCTCGAAAGAAGCTTTTAGACACTAAACAGGCAAAAGAAAGAGCTGTATTAAAAGGAGCAAAGGAACACAGCTAGGCTGCCAGAGAAGATTTTGGTAACTGAAGTCAAGAAACAGCAGGTGAGAAAAGAGTTGATATGAAGAAATAAATAATAATCAATCCTGTGACTTCAGGAGTATCTTCTGATTATTGAGATGAAATCACAGAATCACTCTGGCTGGAAGAGACCCCTGGGATCATCGAGTCCAACCATCCACCCTACCTTACAGGTTCACCCCTAAACCAGATCCCTCAACACCTCATTCGAGCGAACTTTAAACACATCCAGGGGTGGCAACTCAACCACTTCCCTGGGAAGCCCATTCCAGTGCTTGACTACCCATGTAAGAATTCCTCCTAATATCCAGTCTGAACTGACCCTGTTGGAACTTGAACCCATTCCCTCTTGTTCTATCACCCGTGAGAAGAGACCAGCACCAACCTCTCCACAGCATCCTTTCAGGTAGTTGTAGAGAGTGATGAGGTCTCCTCTCAGCCTCCTCTCCCTCACACTAAAGAGCCCCAGCTCTCAATCTGTTCCTGTGCGACTTGGTGTAGGTGATCCTGCTCTGGCAGGGGGATTGGACTGGAGGACCTTTCGAGGTCCCTTCCAATCCCTGATGCTCTGTGCTCCTTCATAAGCTTTAATCGCGCTATAAGTAACAGCTGGGCTGTCGCTGATGCCACCACAGACCGCTCCAAGAGCATCAGTCGCAACGCAGACCGCTGCTTCCACCCGAAGCCGACGAGGGCAGCCAGTGCAGTGGTTGCCCCCGGGTGTCACCGCACCAGGCGGCTCCCCGCAGCCCCCCGCCGCGGCCCCTCACCGTGCTGGCAGCGCTCGCCCTCGTAGCCTTTGGAGCAGAGGCAGGTCCCGTTGCCGAGGCAGAGCCCTCCGTGGCGGCAGCGCGGGCTACAGCCGTCCGCCAGGGGCGCGCCCCCGGAGGCGGCCCCGCGGCCCCAGAGCGCGCACAGCGCGAGGCACAGCAGCAGGCGGGGCCCGCGCGCCATGGCCCGTGCGGCAGTTCCCGCTCGGCTCCTGCTGCCTCTGCCCCCGCCGCCTTTTCCCCGCTCGCTGCCTCCCTCCTCCTCCTCCTTCTCCTCCTCCTCCTCCTCCTCCTCCTCCCGCCGAGCAGCGCCGCCCCCTCCTCCCCGCGACCGCTCTTGGCCTGAGGGGTCACAGGCCTGCGGCAGGGCCGGGTCACGGAGGCGACGTGGAGTCGTTGTTTACTGGGGCCTAGGAGCCCGCCCGAGGGTGGAAGCCGGCAGTGGGACACGCTGGTTGTCTAGTGGAAGGACAGTTGGCCTTTCTACTGGTATGCAGCATGAAGAGGCTACTGGAGCCAGCCCAGAGGAGGCCACAAAGGTGATCCAAGGCCTGGAGCACCTCTGCTGTGAGGACAGGCTGAGGGAGCTGAGGTTGTTCAGCCGAGGGAAGACTCACAGAGTCACACAGAATCACAGAAATGGATTCAGGATTGGAAGTGACCACGAAAGATCATCCAGTCGAATCCCCCTGCCCCAGCAGGATCACCTAGACCAAGTCACACAGGAACACATCCAGGCGGGTTTTAAACATCTCTAGAGAAGGAGACTCCACAAACCCCCTGGACAGCCCCTTCCAGTGCTTCATCACCATCACTGTGAAGAAGTTCCTTCTGATATTTATATGGAACCTCCTAGGAAGACCTTACAGCTGCCTTCCAGTACCAGAAGGGAATCTACAAGAAGGCTGGAGAGGGACTTTTCACAAGCGGATCTAACGGTAGGGTGAGTGGAAATGGTTTTAAACTGAAGGAGTGTATGTTCAGACTCAAGAAATTCTTCCTTAGATCTAAGTGAAAGGGTTTGGACTGGATGATCTCTCGAGGCCACTTTCAATCCCTAATGTTCTGTGATTCTGTGAAGGGTGGAGAAACTCCAGAGAGGCTGTTGCTGTCCCCTCTCTGGAGGTGTTCAAGGCCAGGTTGGATGAGGCCTTGAGTCGCCAAGTCTAATTGAGAGGCATCGCTGCCCATGGCAGGGAGGGTGGAATAGATGATCTCTAAGGTCTCTTCCAGCCTGACTCAGTCTATGATTCTCCCTCCCTTCCTCCTTACCCACTTATGACCCCCCCATCTCTGTTCACTTTCATCATTAAAGTCGCCGCACGGCTTGGGTGGATATCATGACACGATATTCAAAGAGTGATTTTCCGGGCAGGACTGATGTCCTCACTACCATGTTGCAGGTGGGAGAAATCACAGAATCACAAAACATCTGGGATTGGAAGTGACCTCAAAAGATCATCTAGTCCAATCCCCCTGCCACAGCAGAGTCACTTAGACCAGATTGCACAGGAAGATGAATTTCACCCAGCTCCTGGCAATGGCTGGACTACAGTTCTCTGACAAGCAGAGTAGCAAAAGATCTCAGTTCTACTGTGCAAGTATCTTCAGTCACAAGAACACAAATATAGGTGATCAGAACACATTCCTCTCTTTGTTGTTTCACATCTTCCATAAGCACTTAACATAATCACAGAACATTAGGATTGTAAGGGACCTCGAAAGATCGTCTAGTCCAATCCCCCTGCCACAGCAGGATCTCCTAGATCAAGTCACACAGAAACATGTCCAGACAGGTTCTAAGTGTCTCCAGAGAAGGAGACTCCACAACCCCTGGGCAGCCCCTTCCAGTGCTCTTCTCTCACCGTGAAGAAGTTCCTTCTTGTACTGATGTGGAACCTCCTGTGTTCCAGCTCACACTCATTGCCCCTTGTCCTATCATTAGATGCCATGAGCAGAGCCTGGCTCCATCCTCCTGACACCCACCCTTCACATTTTTCCCACAAACTTCTTTGCAGGCACCAACTTTTCACAGAATCACGGAACATCAGGGATCGGAAGGGACCTTGAAAGATGGTCTAGTCCAACCCTCCTGCTGCATTTTAACAGCTATTCTTCACAATTCCTGTAGAGAGTGTGATTTTTAGAGTACTATTTATTTGCAGTCCCATATCCCAGGTTCCCTATTCCAAGAAGATGACTTCTGGTGGTGGCTCAGATTAATTAAGAAACCCCCCTCCCTTTTGTTTTTAAATTTCTTTCCAGGTTTCCTTTGAGGTTCTTAGAATAATTAATACTAAAGAAAATAATCATATTTAGAAATACGGCAGGCGCCCCTTTGGCAGAGATAATTAAATGCAAAGTCTGTATTAAATAATCCTGCCCAGGTGTTCCATTGAATGAAATGAATTTATTTAAACATTACCTTCTGTAGGATGGATTAGGCTGCTTCACCATCTTTGTGCATCTAAATTCATCTTGGGGCTTATCAAATTTGCTGAGTGTACATCTGCATTTTAAAAGGACTGTGTCACTGTTAACAGAGGTTGTTGCTTGAGAACAGAAATGCTTCCAGGCATCCAGCAGGCTTTAGCCTTCTGTAAACCAAAGCAACACTACTAAAGCTGCCCCAGAGCAAAACCAGTGTGTGTGGAGGCATTCAGAGAATGATCCTTGAGACATAAAGATATCACTCTGTCTGCCACAAAGATGTTGCCAAATTTAGGGTGAATGTGGCTACTATTCACCAGGGCACAGCAACACAACCCAACAATGCGGAAGAGGAAATGAATTTAGAAAAAAGAAGAAGAAAGGACCCCAATCCAATTGATATTTAGATACAGTAGGATGTCATTACGCATGCTGGAATTCATTCAAAGCCTCAGTACTCTGAATGCTCCCTTGCTAAAGAAAACCGAGAACAATCAGTTCTTTACTGTTCATTAACAGAGAAGACTTCAGCTTGGCAGATGATATTTAACAAAATTGTTTTAATCTGTATTTCTATCATTTTCATGTCATCGTTATGAGAGCTGGGTGGGGAGACATTGAACTATAACAAGAGCAGTGTAAAGGCTGGCATCTGTGCAAGAACAACCCCAGGGACCAGTATAGGTTGGGGACTGTTGGAGAGCAGCAGAGGAGAAAGGGACCTGGGCATCCTGGTGGTCAGCAGGATGACCATCATTATATTTGTTAAGTTGCGTTGCTTCAATTCTACCTCTGAACAAAGAGCTTGGTTGCTGAAATAAGTATTAGAGGTTTAGCAGCACTGTACAAGTCTAACGTTGATTATAACTATTGCCAGCTCATGCTGATTTTGAAAGCACTCCTGGGGGGAAGTTAGGCAGCAAAAACCACTTTACAAAGGGCGAGGCAATAGGTAGATGTTAGGGAACGCACATTTAGAGATAAAAGCAAACCTGGAGCAAAACTGATGCATGTTGAAGTCCTCATTCACAGATTTATCGTGCGTACTAGACAGAGACATGAAGAAGGTGTATTTTACTGAGATCATTCAGAATGAACACCTTAATCATTGCAATTACACAGAATCACAGAACTTTAGGGATTGGAAGAGACCTGAAAGATTATTCAGTCCAATCCCCCTGCCATAGCAGGATCCCCTAGCTCAAGTCACACAGAAACATATACAGGTGGGTTTTAAAGATCTCCAGAGACGGAAACTCCACAGCCTCCCTAGGCAGCTTCTTCCAGTGCTCTGTCACCCTCACCGTGAAGAAGTCGTTCCTTCTTCACAGTGAAGAACTTCCTTCTCATATTGATGTGGAACCTCCTCTGTTCCAGTTGACACCGATTGCCCCTTGTCCTATCGTAAGATGCCACTGAGCAGAGCCTGGCTCCGTATTTGTTTAATAATAAGAATTAAAATAATCTATTAGTGATCTGAGAAAGGAAAGTTTGATTTCCCCTTTTCAGTGCCAAGAACACCTACATGCAACATTAGTGTGTTCGTAGCCGCTTTTCCTCTGCTGTTGTCTGTGAGATGGCCTCGCTGTCAATGCACAGTGTAGTCTAGTGCAGTGAATGGAGTAACTATGAGACCCTAAGAGCTCGTGTCTGCTTTGCAGTCCTCACATTGAGCATTGGCCATTATGGATTTGCAGCAGCAGAAGATGGCCCAGCAATCTGCAGAGGCTGTATAGTACATGGCATTGTCTCACTGAGACTTAAGCTTCTACATCTCTGCTATTCCCAGTTCATGCACACGACAGAGACAGAATGGAATGTAAATGCCTTAGTATCTTCCTTTCATGTGCCAGTCCTGACTACAGCTCTCCATCTGTAGAAGACTGTCCAAGCTGCCACAGACACCTCTATTCAAATGTGCTTTAATTTTGAGCCGACTGTGACTTTTTGACTTGTCCCATCAAACAGCCAATAATGAGGTATTTTGGGCAATGCTAAAACTGCTTCCCGTGCCTCTCAATTACTCACCCCCAGCACCACGGCTGCAGTTATTAGCTTGTGCTTCACTGTGTCAGTCGTGTTACTCTAGTTCCATGTGAAGAATGACTTCCTGACATTTATTTGCTGACGGCGACTGGCTGCCTTGTCCCCCTCGAGGCTTTTTTTTCACCCCAATGTACTAAATTTGCTGACCAGAAATATAATTGCTCTTTGCTGTCAGGACGCTACTCAATTTCTTTAGGTTCTGCTAAAGCCAAACCAAAATTACTTAGTGAGAATTACTTAAATATAATCAAGAACCATTTTCAAAGTACCGACTTCAAAAAGCATCAAATATATTTCTCAAGGTGGTTAAGAACAACCCCAGGTACCAGGATAGGGTGGGGACTGACCTATTGGAGAGCAGCATAGGAGAAAGGGACCTGGGGGTCCTTGTGGCCAGCAGGATGTCCAGGAGCCAGCAATGGGCCCTTGTGGTCAAGAAGGCCAACAGCATCCTGAGGTAGATCAGAAGCAGGGTGATGAGTAGATTGAGTGAAGTTCTTCTTCCTCACTACTTTGCTCTGGTGAGACCACATCTGGAATCTTGTGCCCAGTTCTGGGCCCCTCAGTTCCAGAAGGACACGGAGCTGCTGTAGAGAGTCCCGTGCAGTCCCACAAAGATAATGAAGGGAGGGGAGCACCTCCCTGATGAGGAAAGACTGAGGGAGCTGGGACACTTGAGCTTGGAGAAAAGGAGACTGAGGGGTGACCCCATGAATGTTGATAAATACGTGAAGGGTGGGTGTCAGGAGGATGGAGCCAGGCTCTGCTCAGTGGCATCTAATGACAGGACAAGGGGCAGTTGGTGTGAGCTGGAACAGAGGAGATTCCACTTCAATATGAGAAGAAGCTTGTTCACAGTGAGGATGATGGAGCACTATAACAGAGCACTGGATGCCCAGGGCTGTTGTGGAGTCTGCTCCTCTAGAGACGTTTAAAACCTGCCTGGCCACGTTCCTGTGCAACTGGATCTAGGGGATCCTGCTGTGTCAGGGGGATTGGACTGGATGATCTTTCAAGGTTCCTTCAAATCCCTAGTGTTCTGTGATTCTGTGAAAAGAAGGCACTCACAAAGAAGATTGTGGGGAAAATGAAGAAGCACTGATGTAACAGCTGTTGATTTCAAAACAGAATTAGGAGGGAAGCACCATTAGACTGTCTGTCCCAGCTTCTTAATTTCCAGTCTGTCCTCACAGTAACACATGTTTAACTTCTACTTTGCTCCTACAATAACATTTACAGTCTGCAACCCAACATATAAGCAACACAAATACAGCTGCAACCTTTACAAAAGAACACAAGTTACTACTCATAACATTTATCAATTGTTCCACATTTTGTCAGGGGAAAGACATCAGCATAGACAATAATCATTAAAAAAAAGGAAACAAATCTGTCTCTCCAGCAGGTTTAGCCTCACTAAATAGTATAGTAATGAGAAAGCACACTCAAACATTGTGACAACTGATTATAACCAAGAATCACAGAACATTAAGGATCGGAAGACACCTCAAAAGATCATCCAATCCAATCCCCCTGCTACAGCAGGATCACCTAGATCAAGTTGCACAGGAACATATCCAGGTGGCTTTTAAACGTCTCCAGAGAAGGAGACGTTTCCAGGGCTCTGTCACCCTCACTGGGAAGAAGTTCCTTCTCACATTGATGTGGAACCTCCTGTGTTCCAGCTCACACC
>JAOXOE010030451.1:0-13066 GCA_028565055.1 Phoeniculus purpureus | reverse complement strand
ACACAGGAGGTTCCACATCAATATGAGAAGGAACTTCTTCATGGTGAGGGTGACAGAGCACTGGAAGGGGCTGCCCAAGGGGGGCTGTGGAGTCTCCTTCTCTGGAGACATTTAAAAACCACCTGGCCATGTTCCTGTGCAATTTCATCTAGGTGATCCTGCTCTGGCGGGAGGATTGCACTAGATGATCTTCCAATCCCTAATGTTCTGTGATTCTTTGCTGACTAATGAGACTGAATGGCTTCTTCCACTGAGACTGAAAAAAAGAAACTGGCAAATCTCTAAACCTGCTGTTGGAGAACTCTTGAAACCCCTGGTCAATACTGGCAGGAGTTACTGTGTTTCAAAAATAATTCCAGGGAAAAGAAAATAAAATTTGATTTGGCATGGGAATTACATTCCAGGGGTAATTACTTTGGCAACTGATTTCAATAGGTAACCATAAATTCAGCAGTTTTAATGACTAAAGGAGCTGTCTTGTTGAGCAATGAACTAGAGAATTTTTGCATTATTGAATTTCAAGTATTATCACTAAATTAATCTGGAAAACAGCCAGAGCAGCTGGGTTGTCACTACAGTTTAGGGCAAAATTACCACAACAACATGCACAAGAATCACCGGAACCTAATTCTATCTGTAGAGGTACAGCAAAAACTGGAAAACCTATGGGCAAACATCACTGATCAAGCAAAAAGAGCTCAGGCTTGAGGACAGAGAGGGATGGAGTTGGGGAACAACCATGAGAGAAATGTACTAACCCCTCTATGAACCCTGACGGGCAAAAGGAGGGATCCTAGATTTTTCCTAACACTTCTAACTCTGTGAGAAGGACCTGACAGACACTTCATTACAATCACAGAATCACAGAACATTAGGGACTGGAAGGGACCTCAAAAGATCATCTGGTCCAATCTCCCTGCCACAGCAGGATCACCTAAATCAAGTCACATAGGAACGTGGCCAGGCGGGTTTTAAACATCTCCAGAGAAGGAGACTCCATAACTCCCTTGGGCAGCCCCTTCCAGTGCTCTGTCACCCTCACTGGGAAGAAGTTCCTTCTCATATTGTCGTGGAACCTCCTATGTTCCAGCTCACATCCATTGCCCCTTGTCCTGTCGTTGAGTGCCACTGAGCAGAGCCTGGTTCCATCCTCCTGACAAGCACTCTTTCCATGTTTATCAACATTAATGAGGTCACTCCTCAGTCTTCTTTTTCTCAAGCTCAAGAGATCCAGCTCCCTCAGCCTTTCCTCAGCCGGGAGATGCTCCACTCCATCACCTTTGTGGCTGTGCACTGGAGCCTCTCCAGCAGTTCTGTGTCCTTCTGGAACTGAGGGGCCCAGAACTGGATACAAGATTCCAGATACAGTCTCCCCAGGGCAGAGTAGAGGAGAACCTCTCTCAATCTACTAACCACCACCCTTCTGATCCACATTGTTTTTCCTTCCTTCCCTCCTTGTTTTAACAGACTAGTAGCTCCACATATGAACCAGCACCCATGGCCTGTCCTGCTTCACAATTTGTAGCCACCAACCCTGAAGAGATTAGGCACGGCAGTGTTCAGCCTTATGGACTATCTTTAGGCTTTTCCTCTTTGCACTGCCAGGAGAAGCCTGCACATTGTTATTTCAAGCACAACATGCTCTGGAAAAATTAAACACCTTGCTGTGACATCCATGCTCTGGCACACCCTGGAGTCAAGGAGTCACCCTGGAGAACAGGACAGGCTCAAGAGGAGAATGTGTCTAACACCCCTCAGTTTGCCATGCAGAGGCACTTCCTTACCCTAAGAGGGGAGATTAGGCTGGAGCCTAATGTGTAAGCTTAGCTCTTGACAGAGAAACTAGCTGGAGCGTGTTCTGTGAGAAAAACAAGGTTTTCACTCTAATCCAATTTAGAACATGACTGAGTCACACTGAAGAGACCCACCACCTTAGCTCCCTGCTGCTGTCTCAGCAAATCTCAACTCAAAATGCTTTAAAACCGAGCAGGCAGGGTATCATAGGCATTCTCACAACTAAATAAAATACCAACAGGGTGAGACAGTGCTCTGTTTCAGTAAGAAAATGTAACAGCATGTTTGTGCACTCTAGGTTCTAACAGAAAATCCAATTCCTGAGGCAACCCAAGTGGAACGCTGGTTTGTTGACCCAAATGAGGGTCAGGAATGGGTTATGGCCCTGAGTACTCTGTTTGCAATGCCTGGCGATGATACACGTTCCCAGAAGGAGATGACTGACAGGAGGTGGAATGTGTTACCTGGGAAACTCTGAGTATCCACAGATTGGGTGGCAGCTGAAAGGGTCTGAAGCACATAATAGAATCACAGAATCAGACAATCATAAAGGTTGGAAGAGACCTCCAAGTTCATCAAGTCAGACGTCAACCCAACCCCATCCTGCCCACTAAATCATGTTTCCAAGAGCCAGATCTACATGTTCTTTGAATGCCTCCAGGGATGGTGACTCCAGCCACTCCCTGGGCAGCCTCTTCCAACCCCTGACTGCTCTGTCAGGGAAGGACATTTTCCTGAAGTCCAAGCAAACATAATCAGCAAATGTGAGCATCAGGTATGACAGATGCACCCAGGTTATTTACAGCCACACACCGTGATGCCAAAGGCTGTGGTTCAAAGGTGGTGGGTGCTCTGGTTGTCACACAGCAGGACAGCATCTGTGGTCACTAAGTACACATGGTTGCACTCATGCACACTTACCCAGCACACAACTTGAGGTTTTGACAGCTTTATGCTTCATAGACTCACAGAATGGTTTGGGTGCCAGCTCTGCCATGAGCAGAACCTGGCTCCATCCTCCTGACACCCACCCTTCACATATTTATCAACATTAATGGGGTCACCCCCCAGGCTCCTTTTTCCAAGCTCAAAAGACCCAGCTCCCTCAGCCTTTCCTCACCAGGGAGATGCTCCCCTCCCTTCATCATCTCTGTGGCTCTGCACTGCACTCTCTCCAGCAGCTCTGTGTCCTTCAGGAACTTAGGGGCCCAGAACTGGAAACAAGATTCCACATGCAGTCTCGTCTCACCAGGGCAGAGTAGAGCGGGAGGAGAATCTCTCTCGATCTGCTAACCACCTCCCTTCTAATCCACCCCAGGATGCCATTGGTTGTTTTGGCCACAAGGGCTCATTGATGGCTCTTGGCCATCCTGCTGGCCACTAGGACCACCAGGTCCCTTTCTCCTACGCTGCTCTCCAAGGGGTCAGTCCCCAACCTATACTGTACAATGCCAGACTCTACACTGCTCTTATTATAGTTCATTCAATGTCTCCCTGCCCAACTCTCCAGCCTGTCAAGGTCAGCAATATATTTATTTGGGAAAGAAAACCAAACAACTCAACTCATGTAGAATTTGAAATAACTATAGTGCATGGCAGCTGTATGAATTGATCAGAGATCAAAAGTGGTATCCTGCACTATTCCCCAAAACTACCTTCTAAGTAAGAGCCAGAATTTCATGGTTTGAGAATTCTGGATGTTTCACTTGATCTCCTCAAAATCTCTTTAAAGGTTTCATTTTCCTCAAGCATTCGCAAATCTAGCAACATTATGAGGAAAAAATTCAGTTGAATCAGATTTTTGTCTGACTCAGCTATTTTTCTTCATCTCACTAACAACTATACATGTCAGAATCACATGGAGTCCTTTCGACTAAAATAGTCACTGATATGATAAAGCTAAAACGATTAGCCTCTCCGATAAGGAGAATGAAATTAAACCCCTGGATATTTAAAAATGCAGTCATTTGATCAGATTAGCAGAAGCAAAAGAAAGTCAAAGCTCATCCAAATCATATTTGTCCGAGTTTACTTCATGCTACTATGATGGATGTCAACCAAACAAGCAAGAGAAGTAGAGCCAAAGGAGTATGAAGAATAAGCCTTTGGAATAAAGTCTATATTAATCAGCTCCTGGACTACCTTCAGGTGAATGGAGGAAAATAAAAACACGAGTATGAAAGTGTCATCACAGCAATCCCCTGCAATGCTGCAGGCTTGGGGCAGGGTGGCTGCAGAGCAGTCTGGTAGAAAAGGACCTCAGGGTTCTAACTGACAGGCAGCTGAACATGAGACAGCAGGGTGCCCAGGTGGCCAAGAAGGCAAATGGCATCCTGGCCTGGATTAGAAACTGTGTGTGCAGCAGGAGTAGGGAGGTGACTGTCCCCCTGAACTCAGTGCTGATGAGGCCACACCTTTAGCAATGGGTGTAGTTTTGGGCACCTCAGTGCAAGGGAGACATCAAGGTGCTTGGGTGAGTGCAGAGGAGGGCAACGAAGCTGGGGAAGGGCCTGGAGAATAAGTCTAATGAGAGATTGGGAGAGTTGAGGCTGTTTAGTTTGAGGAAGAGGAGGCTCAGGGGAGACCTCATTGCTCTCTACAACTCTCTGAAAGGACACTGTAGACATGCTGGTCTCTTCTCATAGGTCATTAGCAACAGAATCAGAGGGAAGGGCTTCAAGCTTCAACAGGGGAGGTTTAGACTGGACATCAGGAAGAAATTCCTCCGGGAGAGAATGGTCAGGCACTGGGATGGGCTGCCCAGAGTGGTGGTCGAGTCCCCATCCTTAGATATGTTTAAAAGCCACTTAGATGTAGTGTTGGGGGATCTGATTTAGGGGTGACCTTGTAGAGTATG
The DNA here is from genome assembly GCA_028565055.1 of Phoeniculus purpureus. NCBI lineage: Eukaryota > Metazoa > Chordata > Aves > Bucerotiformes > Phoeniculidae > Phoeniculus > Phoeniculus purpureus. The sequence goes on along the minus strand of JAOXOE010030451.1, from coordinate 8,415 downwards.
TTTGATGGTTGGATTTGCTGATTCAAGGGTCTTTTCCAACCTGAATGATTCTGTGACTCTATGAAGCAAATCTCATATATCAGACAGAGCTAATACAGGCACAAACCTGATACAGCTTTTTTTTCACTATGAGGCATTCAAATGATAGAATAATCAATCCTTTTACAAAATCCGACATCTTTCACCCCTTTGTTGTGAATACAATCAAGCACCATGGTTTTAAGAGGGACTTCTGGAAAGGATATACGGCAGGGTCTGGGACACCTTCACTGAGTCAATCTGCAGCATTTTGGGGCTGGTGGGAGAAGACAAACAACATTGTTCCTGTCACATTTACGTAATGCCAAGCTGAAATACACAGTGAAAGGTGCAACATCCACAGGGCTGGTACAAGTGTGGGAGGTAAATTTTCTTAAATGTAAGATACTAGATCCTAAGTAACTCACTGCACATGTAAAACTATTAATAAATCCCAGTTGTTCACTAAGTACAAACTTATTTTAGGGCTTCTAAGGGACTTATGTATACATCACATATAAATATCTATATGTAAAAGCTTATGAAGGACTTGAGGTTGATTTATTTAGATGAGTTTGGCTATCAACATTTTCCCCTCTGCTGTAGAGTAGGTTTGCTTTCCCTCTACTCTGCACTGGTGAGACCACATCTGGAGTATTGTGTCTGGTTCTGGGCCACTCAGTTCAAGAGGGATGTGGAAATGCTGGAGGGAGTCCAGCGTAGAGCAACGAGGATGATGAAGCAAGTGGAGCACCTCCCTTATGAGAAGAGGCTGAGGGAGCTGGGTCTCTTGAGCTTAGAAAAAAGGAGACTGAGGGGTGACCTCATTAATGTCTATAAATATGTGAAGGGTGGGTGCCAGGAGGATGGAGTGAGGCTCTTCTAAATGTCATCTAGTGATAGGATATGGGGCAATGAGCATAAGCTAGAACATAGGAGGTTCCATATAAATATGAGAAGGAACTTCTTCCCAGTGAGGGTGACAGAGCACTGGAAAAGGCTGCCCAGGGCAGTTGTGGAGTCTCCTTCTCTGTAGAAGTTTAAGATCCGCCTGGATGTGTTCCTCTGTGACTTGGTCTAGGTGATCCTGCTGTGGCAGGGGGATTGGACTAGATGATCTTTCTAGGTCCCTTCCAATCCCTAATGTTCTGTGATTATATGATTCAGGCTACCATCACTTTTTATCCAAAGATCCCACATTCAATATGCTGTAATCCCTGATTCTTCGATGGCTATGAGCCTCCTGTGTCCTTATTATATACCAGTTTCTACTTCTGGAAAGAATAAATACAAATAAGAACAGAATAATATTCCAAAATATCTCAATGTGCTTTGATAATGGAAAACTTTCAAAATATCTAAACTAGATTAAAGTTTGGTGAACCTTGCCTCCTCAAGCATGAAGATACCAAAATGGAGCTGGAGCCACACTCTGCTCACCCAATGACAGGACAATGGGCAATGGGTGTAAGCTGGAACATCACATCAAGATGAGAAGGAACTTCTTCACAGTGGGAGTGACAGAGCACTGGAACTGAAAGGGTGTCTTGCAGATACATTTGAAGATTTAGGATGCTGCTTATAGAGTTAGTTTACTCATGTTTCTCAAAAACACTACTTTAAATACCTCTAGCAAGAAATAACATCATCATAATTAATGTCACATCAGTACTAAAAGGGCTTCCTGCATCTCACATAGTTAACTAATCACAAACCCCTACGTTACAGCAGGAAGCTGGACTTGGCATTAAACTAGATCTGGTTTGTGAAAAAAAATACATGGAAAGAATTAGAGATGGCTCCTGCTGTCAGATAAACGTATTTTTTAAAGCACTACTTAGGAGGGTTTTTTTTTTTTGAAGGGTAAAATTGAATTTCCTAAATGATAAGAGGAGACACTCCAGAAATACCTTGAAAGCAAAAATCCCATCTCCGAAGAGCAGATATATTTGTGTTAATAAATAGAAAATCAGTTAATAGAACAGTAAAATCATCAGATTCTGACTACATCCAACACCACTAAAATAGGGTGGTTGTATGGAAAAATTAATGTTTCCTATGAAAGTGGTAGCAAGTGCTGAGAACACACACTTGCATATTAATTGAGGGAATGCATTTTGAATACGAGAGATAATTCAAACTGTGCAACACACGTCAAGGAAGAATGGAGGACAAATCGCAGACGCACAGAACATTGTGATTCTGTGATTAGGGATTGGATTGGAACTCGAAAGATCATTCAATCCAAAGCCCCCTGCCGGAGTAGCATTCCCCAGATGAAGTAGCACAGGAACATGTCCAGATGATTTTTAAACTTCTCCAGAGAAGGAGATTCCCATACTCCTTTGGGCAGCCCCTTTCAGTGCTCTGTCACCCTCACTATGAAGAAGTTCCTTCTGATATTGATCTGGAACCTCCTCTGCTCCAGCTCACACCTGTGGCCCCTTGTCCCATCATTAGATGACACTGAGCAGAGCCTTGCTCCATCCTCCTGACACCCACCCTTTCCATATTTATCAACATTCATTGGGTCACCCCTCAGTTTCTTTTTTTCCAAGCTCGAGAGACCCAGCACACTCAGCTTTTCCTCATCACGGAGATGGTCCACTCCCTTCATCATCCCTGTGGCTCTGCACTGGACTCTCTCCAGCAGTTCTGTGTCCTTCTGGAACTAAAGGGCCCAGAACTGGACACAAGATTCCAGATGTGGTCTCCCCAGCGCACAGTAGAAGGGGAGGAGAACCTCTCTCCAAGATCGCTGGAAAGGTTTGAGTTGAACTGCTGCAGCTGGGGTGTTGGGGTGGGTTTTTTGTCCTTGCCTATATTTCTCTTAGAAAACTCAACCCCTAACAATCAGCTGGAGCGTTCCTCCCAGCCTCTTGAGGTCCACCAGTGACACCAGAGGTTCTCTCCACTTGTCTGTGTTTCAGAGGTCTAGAGCAAAATGGACTCACACAATGGTTTGGGACGAAGAGACCTTCAGAGTTCATCTAGTCCAACCCCTTGCAGTGAGCAAGGACATCTTCATCTAGAGCAGGTTGCTTAGAGCCCCATCCAACCTGGCCTGGAATGGTTCCAGGGATGATGTGGCACCTACACCACAACTCTGGGCAACTTGTGTTGATATTTCAGCTTCCTTATATCCAGCCTAATGTCTCCTCTTTCAATTTAAAGCCATCACCCCTGCCATAGCACAACAGCCCAAACTAAATTGTCCAGCCCTATCTTTCTCGCAGCCCCCCTTTAAGCACTGGAAGGCAGCACTAGGTCTCCATAGAGCTTTTTCTCGTCCATGCTGAACAAACCCAGCTCCCTCAGCCTTCCAGGACATTCATTTATTTGTTGACAGATTTATTAAAAGTCCCAACGTGGGGGTGGAGCGGGAGGCGGAGAAGAAGGAAAGGAGTGGGCCAGGTTGGTGCAGATTGCCAGCACATTTTACAGTTCTCTCCACGGGAAGCAGAAGGACAGAGGAGAGACTCACGCTTGAGCTGCCTTGCTGCTGCCTGCAGAGCCAGCCCTGAGCCTGGCGTGCCCCACAAAGCTCTCCAGATCCCTTAGCAACCTCACAAAAACCTTTGGGGCACCTCAGCCCTCAGACTTTCTTCAGGAGCCAGCAGCTTGCTCTTTCCTGTTGCTGCCTTGAGCTAATGAGAATGAACTGCCTCTTTTCCCCCGAAAACATGGGAAGATAGTCTAGATGAAGAAAAGGAGAAAAGCAGCAGCTTAATCTATATTCACAGAAGGAGAATATATAGATCTCTCTCTCATATTCTCAGGATGAAGATCTAATCACGGAATGGGTGGGATGCAGCTCTAATCTCTTTGTTGAGCAGAAAGCAACATACATATATCTCAAGCTATCAATCCATCCTCCAAAGGTTAATACAGAGTAACAGGATCTTGGAGTCCTACTGGCACAAACACGTTACCCATGTTAATGAGTTAATGGAAATGTTTCCCACTTGGAAAAAAGCCTTCCAAGGGCTACAACCAAACAGCAGCCCGCAGAAAGTATCTGACCTGCAGCTGGCTCTATTCAGCTTCTTCAGGGCTGTTTTAAAAGCGAAAAAAGAGATTTGATGGCACCATCTTAAAACTGTGGGTAGCTGTAACGTGCTGAGTGCGCACTGAACATGGACTGTGCCCCATGTATGGTAACAACAGAAAGCAAACATATGCAAATAAGAAAAAAATAGCTGTAACAGTGTCTGTCACAGAATCATTCAAGCTAGAAAAGACCCTTGGTATCATCAAGCCCAACCATCAGTCCTACTCTACAAGGTCACCCCTAAACCACAACCCCCAACACTACATCTAAGCATCTTTTAAACTCATCCAAGGATGGGGACTCCTTGGATGTCCACCAAAGACACCATCTTGGGCAGCCCATTCCAGTGCCTGACCACTCTCTCCAGGAAGAATTTCTTCCTGGTGTCCAGTCTAACCCTCCTGTGTTGAAGCTTGAAGCCCTTCCCTCTGGTTCTGTCACTAATGACCTGTGAAAAGAGACCTGCACTACGTTTCTACAATGTCCTTTTAGATAGTTGTAGAGAGTGATGAGGTCTAGCAATGGAATCTACAGGTACTGCAAACCCAAAAGTGTTTGGGGGTAAGCAAAGATCTAGCAGGTTCAGATGATCCCAGAGCATCCCATCCTATGCGCAGTCATTTGCTATCCCTGTACTGAAGTTTCTGCTCCAGCTGAAGCAGAGCAGTGTGAACTCAACGTGCACCTTCACAGCTCATTTACCTGCTCACCAGCCCTTCCTGTGGCACCTACACCTGATCCCAAACTCCTTATGCTTCCGAGGATCACAGCGTCAGGTCACTACACTGAAATCCTTTTGCATTGAAGAAGTGTAAATCCATTGTCTGACCTTCAAATTCAGAGATCTTTACATAATAGTAATCATGATCTGAAAGAGCCTGATCACACAAGCCAGTACTCAAGAAGGACTGTCAGCAGCACATCCTCTTACCTAGAAGATTTTCCTTTCTTGTGAAACGTTACAGCTGGAGAGGGGTGTTTCATTTGTGACCTAATGAAAAGTTTCAGAAGGTTTTTTGGACCGAGCTATTCAGGTGAGCAGAACGGCACCTCTGGATTGAACTGCATTCCCCCAGACCAGCTTAGGGGAAACAAAACAGCCAGCAAAACAACAAGTAGAAGGCAGATCCAGCCTGATGTTTTGCTAAACTACTGCACAAGAGAAAAGAGAAGAAACAGATCTGTTGCTCCTGTAGTTCAGTAACAGCTGCTCTGGCAGGGAGCGCAACACAGAGGGGTTCATGATCCTATTCTGTCACTCAAGACTAGCTCACACCATGAGGAATATGCTGCTGCAGCTTGAGCTGCCAGTCCTACTGCTCCAACAGTTTTGACCAAACCTTTTAATATCAGCTCTGATAATTGCACCGGTATCAGATTGTTCAAGTTGAAGCACCGGAAGGGGCTGCCCAGGGGGGTTGTGGAGTCTCCTTCTCTGGAGATGTTTAAAACCCACCTGGATATGTTCCTGTGCGACTTGGTCTAAGGGATCCTGCTCTGGCAGGGGGATTGGACTAGATGATCTTTCACGGTCCCTTCCAATTCCTAATGTCCTGTGATTCTGTAATCGCTCCCATTCTGGAAACAGTTCTTTCCTTTTCCCTCTTCCCATCTTTGCATCCCCCTAAGTAAAGGATGAAGCTTTTAATCCCAAGATGATTTTGGCTGTGAGAGTCCTTTAAGATCATCAAGTCCAACCATTAACTCAGTGCTGCCAGGTCAGCTGTGTCTTCTGAGCTACCACCAGTGGTCTCAAAAGACTTCTGCAAAAATCAAAGCCCCCAAATCAATAATCACACAAATTCTTATGTAAATTATACCACAAAAAAGGGGGGTGGGGTGGTGGAAATAACTTTCAGTTACAAGCTTTCATAGCAAATTATTTCATGGATTCCAACTGCCTTCCATGAAAGATTCCAAATGTCACACTGGAGCTAAACTCTCACTGAACTGGGCTGATGCATTATTGCAGTTTAGACAGCCTTGGAGTTGGTCCTAAATAAACATTAATGAAACAAATAATACAATGAGTTTTACCAGGAGAGAGACAATAAATGTCCATTATTACCTTTTAGAATGGCTTTTTGTAGATATATTGCTAATTCTGCATTTAGATAAAGCAGCTGTGGAGAAATTCTATTAAATACATAGATTTTCTTCCCACGATGGGTATCAATTGTGGTTCATCTGGTTAAATCTATACAGATAGTCATTCTGAGCCAGTTTTTTGGTCAGGGAGACCTCACTGCTCTCTACAGCTACCTGAAGGAAGGTTGTAGAGAGGCAGGGGTTGGCCACTTCTCTAGTGACTAGTGATAGAACAAGGGGAAATGGGGTCACGTTGCACCAGGGGAGTTCAGGATCTTAGGAAAAACATCTTCCCAGAAAGCAGAAAGAGTGGGGAGGCCGTGGAAGAGGCTGCTCATGGATGGGGTGGAGGCACCATCTCCAGAGGGGTTCAAAAACCAGGCAGACATAGTGTTTCAGGAGATGGTTTAGTGGTTCAGAGTTTGTAGGGGGGATGTTTGGACTCGATGATCTTGAAGGTCTTTTCCAACCTCAATGATTCTGTGGTCTTGAGAGCTTGGTTAGATTCACTAAGGTACAAAAATAATGCTTCGACAGGCGCTGCTGGTACAGACGAGAGAACTGAATTGATTAGTACGTGAGAGTTATTTCAGCAACAAGCCCAACGTGGGCAGCTCCTGACCCAACCCAATCTGCCACCCGCAGGAATCACTGCATCTTGCTGAAAAGGGCCAGCTCGAATACAGTCAGAGTCTAGCTTTTTCCAGCATGTGGCATGACCTGACTCCTTGGTAGCAAGCGGCGCACACTGGCAGAGCTCCCTCGTGGTCCTCCTGCCTCTGCGCGGGGTTTTGCACCCCGTGGTACCTCCCGGTCGCACAGTTGCTTGGAGACAGTTGCCGCGTTACAAGTCAAGTAGAGCTATAAAACAGCACTAGAGGCACAGATTTGTTACACTCTGTCGAGATGAGATCTCACACTTATTGACTGCTCAGGGCTCTCCTTCCTCATCTTGCAGATTAAGGGATTTAGGTATTTAGGAGGGAACAGTTTAGAAAGTTGCCTGTCCTTACTGATCTATTTTGTGATCCACATCAGATATGAAAGCAAAATGTTTTCAAACCCCCTGCAAAACCACACTGGTTATTTCTCTGCGCTGAATTCTGTCCACAGGGTTTTTCTAGTGGTTCTGCAAGGAAATGTGGAAATTATCACTATGCAGCCCAAGTTCAAATACTTGAGATCCTTGCTCAATAAATAAGACATATTTGATGACATCCTGGGTGTATTTTGCTCTTGCCTAATGGTAGGAGACCAAAACAATGGTGTTATTTAAATCTATCACAGGCAGCAGAGCTGCCTGATGTAAAATACGAAGAATTTAACCAACTGGCAGTCTTTCTCTCCTTTAAGAGGGCCATCCTTGGTCATATTTCTGACCACGTTTGTAGTTTGCATGAGTGTATTTTAAGGCAACCATAAAATATGGCCATGGATATATGGAAAGAATAGAAGACAGAAGTCAAATTTACTGGCTTTCAATTTGGTTCAAGAAGTTTAACAACAACTGGATCTTAGGTAGCTGGTCACTGGTCATTTAAATTTCACTCCCACAGCTCACAGTTCAGTTGCCTTAGAATCACAGAAAGGTTGGGGTTGGAAAGGGCTTCTGAAGGTATCTGGTCCAACCCCACACTAAGGCAGGGCCATCTAAAGCCAGGCTTTGGATAGCCCCAAAGAACGGAGACTCCTGTGCCTTGCTCACAATACTTCCCAGGATACCACTTGCCTTTGCCAAGGATACACATTCAACTACTGTTCAACTTGGTGTCTACCAGGACCCTCAAGTCCTGTTCTGCAAAGCTGCTTTACACCCGGTCAGCTCCCAGAATGTGCTAGTGCCTGGGATTACTCCTCCCCAGGGGAACATCTGCCTTTGACATTCTGACTGTAGGCATCAAATGCAATTTTAGTTGGCCACAGTTATCACACAGATCAGAACGTGACCAGACCATGGCAGGTAAGAGATCAAACCATGACTGGCAGACCACGACTACGCTGGACATGAGGAAAAAGTTCTTGAACTTGAGGCTGGGGGAATCTCTGGAACAGGCTGCCTAGAGAGGTGATGGAGGCCACATAGAATTATAGAACCATTAGGGATTGGAAGGGACCTCAAAAGATCATCCAGTCCAATCCCCCTGCCACAGCAGGATCATCCTGACCAAGTCACACAGGAAAACATCCATATTGTTTTCTAGAAGTTCTAAGCACCTGCAACACAGGCTTTATAGAATCATAGAATCAGTCAGGGCTGG
>JAOXOE010030450.1:0-13067 GCA_028565055.1 Phoeniculus purpureus | reverse complement strand
GAGGAGGTTCCACATCAATGTGAGAAGGACCTTCTTGCCAGTGAGGGTGCCAGAGCCCTGGCAGGGGCTGCCCAGGGCAGTTGTGGAGTCTCCTTCTCTGGAGATGCTTAAAACCTGCCTGGCCATGTTCCTGTGCGAGTGGATGTAGGGGATCCTGCTGTGGCCGGGGGATTGGACTGGCTGATCTTTCAAGGTCCCTTCCAATCCCTAATGATTCTATCATGATTCAATGAGGTAAGAAAGAGCACCCTGCCTGCATTCCAGACCCAAACAGGAGTTTGGGAAGCTGAGTCGAACAGCAAGTGTCCAAAGTGCTCAAAAACTAAACTAATCACTTCTTCACGTTGGAATTGTCTCCAGTTTTCGTCCTATGGCTGCTTCTTGCTCCTGCTCCTTCCTCTGGAGCTGCAGACAATATAAACAGCAAAAGCCAGAGCAGCCAACCCAAACCTCCTTTGTGGAAATGAGGCAGTAACTGCGTTTTTCGCACTCAACCCTTCGGATCCAACTCAGCCAAAGACCCAAGTGCAGCCTCCCGGGCTGGTTTTGGCCCATCGTTTTGGAACTGCTGAACGGAGAGAGAAATCTCCTGAAGCGCAGCGTCTTGACTCTCCGTTGGGTCACGGCATGATGACTGTTGAGTACATCCCACGCTCTGCCTGCAGTCTCTTGCAGATTTATTGTTAGCACCACAGCACCTTCAGGATGGGCAGAGCAGACCGTAGTGTTTCAGACAAGTGACATCTTTGCTATTTCTAACAGTGAACTGCGGCAATGAGCTGGACCAGCCTGGAAATGTTACGGCTTCTCTGAACAACCAGAGGCATTCAGAGACCCGCTGATGAGTCAGAGACTGATAATAATTAGGTCTCTCTTGGCCAACATGGAATTTTCCATGACTTTGGGAAACAGTGACCCCGAAAGCTGTTATTTCTGTGAATGACTTTCAAGCATCCGGCAGCGGAAGACAACTGATAACACAATGACCTTCTCAGGAGAGCAAAGAGTGACATTTAAAGAGAAACCCTTGTTTTATAGGGTGCCACGAGGTTCAGCTCGTTTCCCAACATCAGAGGACAACAAACATACTCTGGTACAACAAGACTGGACACAGAGAGCACCTGATGCCTTGAGGGCGCAGTGCTGGGGTGGGCAAGAGAGAGGTGGTGAGACACAGAGTCACAGGTAACTAGAGCAGGTTACTCAGGGACCCAGCCAACCTCTTGGCCTTCAACACTGCCAGGGAAGACCAAATTCTTTGCTGTGAGCGTGTTGAGATGCTGGAGCAGGTTGCTCAAGGCAGTTGTGGTTGCCCCATCCCTGGCTGTTGGGAAGATGTGTTCCTGCGTGACTTGGTCTAGGTGATCCTGCTCTGGTGACAGGATTGGACTGGATGATCTTTTGAGGTCCCTTCCAATCCCTGCTGACTGGATCTAGGGGATCCTGCTGTGGCAGGGGGATTGGACTGGATGATCTTTTGAAGTCCCTTCCAATCCCTAATGTTCTGTGCTGATGCTGAAAGAGGAGCTGCAATTGCATGTGGAAAGGATGGGGCAGGGGATGCTGGTCTGGCTGCCTCTGATGCTGAAAGAAGATGTTGTCTCAGGGAAATACCTTCCTAATGGAACTAGCTGCTTCGCCAGCACCTGAAAGTCCAGGTCCAGGCTAATGTGGGCAGTGAGAGATGGGAGAGGAGGTCTCTCAGGTGTGACCTTCACTCTCCTCTTCCTCTGCTACCTCATTTGCTTTCCCCAGATCAGCTGTGTGGCTCTGACTAGGGCCAGAACACCCCAGCTAGAAGCTGGCTCTCCAGAGCAGCCACACACCCTCTCAGATACAAACCCAGGACCTAACACTTATCACATAAGCAGGAAAAATACCAGCACCAATACAGAGGTGAGAACATGTGTGAGAGAGAGGGGGAAACCATCACAAATACAAGGGGGAAACAGGGTTTTTCTCATCCACCACCCACTTTTGCAGACGTCGCACGTGGAAGACATTATCCCCAACACCGCATTAAACTGGCGAGCGGGCGAGTTGCAGAGAAGAGGCTGCTCTGCCTCTGCTTGCTCGGGACTGTATTTAGTTTTCAGAACGAGAACGAGCCATTCCTCTATTTCCATTCCCCATCTCTCATCAGAACCACAAACTGTTTCTAACCCAAGGGCAAACAGCAGACAAAAAACAAGCCAGCGTGTGAGAAACAGGAATCTCCATCCTCGGTGCAAGGCAGCACAGAGGACGAACCCTCTCGTGACAAAGAGGAAGGCTGGGAGCAATTTCTGACTCTACCACTTGCTGGCTGCTTCAACGGGGGGATGATGCAGAGCACCGTGGAGATGGAGATAACTATCAGAATACCCACAGAACATTAGGGATTGGAGGGGACCTCGAAAGATCATCCAGTCCAATCCCCCTGCCAGAGCAGGATCTAGTCCAGCTCTTGCTGGAAAAAACGAGGGCAAAGCTCAGCAATTCTGAGACCTTCAGCCATTGCATTTAGTGGATGTAAAGAGTGAGCTGCTTTTTGCTAAACAGAGTTAAACCAACTCCTGGCTTGGATCAGCAATAGTAACCCTGGCTAGCAGGACTAGGGATGTCATTCTCCCCCTGTACTGGGCACTGGGGAGGGCTCCCCTCCAGTACTGGGCTCCTCACATCAAGAAAGAGATGGAGGGGCTGGAGTGGGTCCAGAGGAGCAACGAGGCTGAGGAAGGGACTGGAGGGAAAGGCTGATGAAGAGAGGCTGAGGGAGCTGGGGGTGTTTAGCCTGGAGAACACGAGACTCAGAGGAGACCTTCTCCCTCTCTCCAACTCCCTGAAGGCAGGTTGGAGTCAAGTTGTGGGGCTCTTCTCTCAGGCAACCAGCGACAGGACGAGGGAACACAGCCTGAAGCTGCCAGGGAGGGTTAGGTTGGATGTTAGGAAGTCCTTCCTCATGGGAAGGGTGATCAGAGCCTGGACTGGACTGCCCAGGGCAGTGGTGGAGTCCCCATTCCTGGAGGTGTTCAAGGCCAGCCTGGCTGTGGCCCTTAGAGCCCTGGTGTGGCCAGTGTGGAGATGTTAGTAGCTGGGCTGGATGACCTCAGAGGGCTTTTCCAGCTTCAATAATCCTGTGATTCTGTAATTTGAGGCTGTTGGTACCCTGAGTAGGCAACAGAGAGCAACACCACCACACTTCCCCAGTATGCATGGAAACGGGGAATGATAACCATTAAATATTCCATAACAGGGGCTGGGCTCACATTCCAGAGGAGTCTGCCCCATCATACTTCATTGCTAAGGAAAATGCCTCCTCTGAAAAGCCATATGGTGAAGGAGAGGTTAGGGCTCAGGTGCTGCTTTGAGGATGCACTTTCGAATTTTAGGTTGCATTGATTTAGCTGTCAGGAAGATGATATTTACAGTTCCTGAAGTGGAACCCACTGGAATTCATGGATATCATTACTAGAGGTTTGAGCTTTCCTTACGGCTCTAGTGTAAGTCTGTTCTGTAGCCTGAAAGGCTTAACCCATCACAGAACGTGAGGGATTGGAAGGGACCTCCAAAGATCAGCCAGTCCAATCCTCCTGCCACAGCAGGATCCCCTAGATCCAGTCACTAGGGGTTGGAAGGGACCTCGAAAGACCATCCAGTCCAGTCCCCCTGACACAGCAGGATCCCCTAGATCCAGTCACACAGGAACATGGTCAGATGGGTTTGAAATGTCTCCAGAGAAGGAGACTCCACAAGCCCCCTGGGCAGCCCCTGCCAGGGCTCTGTCATCCATCCAAGCTGGCCTGGACACTTCCAGGGATGGAGTAGCCACAACCTCCCCGGGCAACCTGTTCTAGTACCTTAGTCCACTAAAAAGGAGGCATTTCTTCCAAAGAACTATCTAAATCTACCCTCTTTTAGCTTGGAATCAGCCCTCCTGTCCCACCACTACAGTCCCTCATAAAAAGTCCCTCTCCAATGTTAAACTGAAACCACAGGGCAGGGTTTGGAGATTCCTGCATTTCAGAGTTGAGGCTGGTGCATTTTGACCCAACAAATCCTCATAGTAATCAAATAGCTACTACCATGGATTTCACTCGAGTTTAACCACCAAATCCGTTCTTCTTACCTTTAAAACCAGTCTTCAATTAAATCCCTGTCCTATGACAGCTGAGATTTTATTATGGTGGACATGTCCTTTATGAAAGAGAGAGCCTGAAACCCTCCACTAGTGGAAAAGTGATGTTAAGAGAGAAGAATGAATGAGAAGGATTAAATTTACCTTCAGAAAACAGAGATTGGAAATTCAAAAATTAAATATTGAATTTGGACACAGAGCTGCTGGAGAGAGTCCAGCACAGAGCCACAAAGGTGATGAAGGGAGGGGAGCATCTCCCTGACGAGGAAAGGGTGAGAGAGCTGGGGCTGTTGAGCTTGGAGAAAATGAGACTGAGGGGGGACCCCCAGAATGTTCATCAAGATGGAAAGGGTGGGTGTCAGGAGGATGGAGCCAGCCTCTGCTCCATGACATCTAGTGATAGCACAAGGGGCAATGGGTGTGAGCTGGAACAGAGAGGGTTCCACATCAATATGAGAAGGAACTTCTTCCCAGTGAGGGTGCCAGAGCCCTGGCAGGGGCTGCCAGGGGAGTTGTGGAGTCTCCTTCTCTGGAGACCTTTAAAGCCCACCTGGCCATGTTCCTGTGTGACTTGATCTAGGGGACCCTGCTGTGGCAGGGGGACAGGACTGGATGATGTCTTGAGGTCCCTTCCAATTCCTAATGACTTGATCTAGGGGACCCTGCTGTGGCAGGGGGATGGGACTGGATGATGTTCTCGAGGTCCCTTCCAATCCCTAACAGCTGAAGCTTCCATGCTCTTTAAGATTCCCACCCATCACACCTGCACACACTGACACGGAAGACCCTGCCCACTGCCTTTCAAGAGCCCCAACAATATCTGCTGGCTCCCTGCAATCCCAGCCTGCTCATCCCTCCCATTGTTTGCAGAAGCTTGCAAAGAAAACGTCTCTAGTTATCGATTTGCTACTTCTTTTCATTTAGTGACTATCGATCGCAGTTTACGTGAGCGTGTTCCTTGCTGAGCAGAAATTAACACTGAAAACTTCTTAGAATTCGCTGCATTCAGACCGACCTGGCTTTCCTGGGGAAAGGCTGCTCCCACAGTCACTGACACTGGAGTTTCCAAATGAATCTGTTTTGTTTCCTCCTCTGATCTCTTGGCAGCAAAAAAATCTCTTAAATAAAATAATATTGATTTTTAATTTCTTTAAAAATTATCACTATGACAGAAATGTGGCTGTCACAGAGCTGAAGCTCAAGGAATGATTTCCAGCCACACAGCACTATTCAGGCTGTGGTTTCCTGACTACATCACAAAAATAAACCTTGCAGGGATGTGAGACCTTTTTTTTCCTGACAATCTGGAAGAGAAAGTCTGGTGATTCCCACTCCAGTTGCTCGCTGGCATGGGAAGCCAGCTCTGAGACACATGCTGATCTGTAATTTGAGGGAAATATGGATGGATTAGTCTAGTGGGGCCATGTGGAGGGGCTGGCTGAATGAGAATTCGTGAGATAGAGATGAACCGTCATTCCACTGAAGCTGTTACATCTGCATTAGAATCACAGAACATGAGGGATTGGAAGGGACCTTGGGAGATCATCCAGTTTAACCCCCCTGCCACAGCAGGATCCCATAGAACCAGTCACTAGGGATTGGAAGTGACCTCAAAAGATCATCCAGTCCGATCCCCCTGCCACAGCAGGATCCCCTAGATCCAGTCACTAGGGATTGGAAGTGACCTCAAAAGATCACCCAGCCCGATCCCCCTGCCACAGCAGGATCCCATAGATCCAGTCTCACAGGAACATATCACAGAACATTAGGGATGGGAAAGGACCTCAAAATATCATCCAGTCCAATCCCACCACCACAGCCGGATCACCTAGAGATCAGCTCCAAATACAAACTCACAGGCCAAGTACATTTTTTCCATGACACTAGATTATAGTCTTGAACCATCAAACAATAAATAGATGATTTTTATTTACCTTATATTTGTTTTCATCCTCAAAAACTGCCTTTTTCTGTATCACAGAACATTAGGGATTGGAAGGGACCTCAAAAGATCATCCAGTCCAATTGCTGTGTCACAGCAGGATCCCATAGATCCAGTTGCACAGGAACACGTGCAGGCGGGTTTTAAACATCTCCAGAGGAGGAGACTCCACAACCCCCCTGGGCAGCCCCTTCCAGTGCTCTGCCACCCTCACTGGAAAGAAGGTCCTTCTCATGTTCATGTGGAACCTCCTCTGTTCTAGCTCACACGCATTGCACTTTGTCCTATCACTAGATGCCCCTGAGCAGGATCCCCGAGATCCAGTCATCAGGGATTGGAAGGGACCTCAAAAGACCATCCAGTCCAATCCCCCTGCCACAGCAGGATCCCCTAGACCAAGATGCTGTAGTTGCCTCCAGCCCTAATCTCAAAGCCTTTATTTCTATTTATCTGATTTTTAAAGCCTTTCAGAGTTTTGGCAATAGGGTTCTTTCCCCACACACCCCCTTCGTGCCCAGCAGAGCACCACGGAGCGCTGTCCTTTGTTCAATAGGAATACGTGCTTTATTGTTCCATTCCAATTACAACCCTGCTATTAACGGGGCTCTACGTTTCCCTCTGACAGATACCGCATCTCCTCGCTGGCGGATCTTGGTTGCTCAGTGCTTATTGTTACTAATAATTTGCAGCAATTGAGCTGCTATTAGGATATTGCTCTGCTAAATCACTTGCGCTGCTAATTAAGGCGCTGCCTGTGACACTGTTTAGCTGCAAACATCGTGCCCCTGCTCCTCAGCCCGCGCTAATTACCCGCAAGTCATTCATGCCGAGCTACGTCAGTCAGGTCTTTTAATCAAGGCTCCCACGAGCTTTGCCGTTGGCAGGAAGGAAAAGTTCTCATGGACAGAGATGTTTCTGCAGTGACAAATGCACCTTTCACTGCAACCCTGGAAGTCCTGAGGAACAGAACCCTTGTGCCTGATGGTTCCTTCCATACTGGGCAGGGGAATAAAAAAGGGAGAAAAAAGGCAGCTTCGAGGGGAAAAGTGAAGGATTATGGCTTGGATCAGCAATAGTGTGGCCAGCAAGACTGTGGCTTGGATCAGCAATAGTGTGGCCAGCAAGACTGTGGCTTGGATCAGCAATAGTGCGGCCAGTAAGACTGTGGCTTGGATCAGCAATAGTGTGGTCATTCTCCCCTTGTACTGGGCACTGGAGTAGCCTCTCCTTCAGTACTGGGGGCAGTTGTGGGCTCCTCCTTCAAGAAAGAGATGGAGGGGCTGGAGCAGGTCCAGAGGAACTACGAGGCTGGGGAAGGGACTGGAGGGAAAGGCTGAGGGAGCTGGGGGTGTTTTACCTGGAGAAGAGGAGACTCGGGGCGGGGGAACTTATCACACTCTATCAGGTAGTTGGCTGAAGGGAGGTCGTAGTGAGGTGGGGGTCAGGCTCTTCTCTCCTAGGCTACTAGAACCAGGACAAGAGTGCAGTTGTCTAATGACTGTTAAGTCATTAGTGACCAACCACATTAGTGGCTACAGGGCTTACTGGGGTGGGTCTGGTGATCCTCTATGTGACAGGACATCTGACCTATAAATTGCAGACCTTTTACGCAGCTCTAGGAACCCAGGAAACATCATTTCTGTGCCATTCATCCTACAGTCATTTTTCACAGAAAGGGTGGTCAGGCACTGGAATGGGCTTCCCAGGGAGGTGGTTGAGTCGCCATCCATGGATGTGTTTAAAGATCTGCCTAAGCTTCGACCCGTGCGCCGAGGGGACCTTCCCACCAACAAGGAGGTGATGCATGTGACACAGTTTCTTGATCCTCTACTATTGTCTCTATTCCTGTGCGACTTGGTCTAGGGGATCCTGCTGTGGCAGAAGGATTGGACTGGATGATCTTTTGAGGTCCCTTCCAACCCCTAATGATTCTATTCAGACACTTATGCCAAATAGGTTTTGATGACCAATTACTCTGCCTACAGCTTATAAAAGCAAAAGGACAGCGGTACAGACAGCATGAAGGATGCTGCAGGGGTGAATCTCCAGTAGTGTCTCATGGAGCATTAACACCACTGATACTTCAGTCAGATTAGTCTAAAACAACAGAAATCACTGATCACATTGTGCAACTTACATGAGAACGTAACGTTACACCTTCAACTACTGTTTCTAATCAGATTTATTCTGCTTCACGCTGAACACCATGGAAATAAGAAACTGCTCTCCTGCCTTTCTTGTAAACATTGGTGGTTCTGCAGAGGGCAGTTTGCTCGAGGCCAGAGAAAATGTTGTCATTTGTGCAATAGATATTGAATTCCTAGTCACCTGATGAGTGACCTTATCAGCTATAACCTGTCGTCTTCTAATTAGTCTACATTTATGTTTTTCACTAAACTAACCCCCAGCCTCTCCCAGAGATAAGTTGATGGTTTCCCAACCTGTGACGTGCAGCCGTTACAATGGAAGTGCTGGTGGACTTCACAGACTTGCCTTAAAGAGAGGGGCATGTCCTCAGTATCACACCAGTCTGACTATAGACCGAAAGAGCTTCTATTCCTCATGATGCTGCAACATCATCACCTTCTCCTGTTTAAAGAGTTCAAGAATGATAGAATCATTAGTGATTGGAAGGGACCTTGAAAGATGATCCCCTAATGCTAAAGGCACAGAGCCAGGCTCTGCTCGGTGCCATCCAGTGATAGGACAAGGGGCAGTGGGTGTCAGCTGGAAGAGAGGAGGTTCCACATCAATGTGAGAAGGACCTTCTTCCCAGTGAGGGTGATGGGGCACTGGAAGGGGCTACCCAGGGGGTTGTGGAGTCTCCTTCTGTGGAGGTGTCTAAAACCCATCTGGACAAGTTTCTGTGTGACTGGATCTAGGTGATCCTCCTGTGGCAGGGGGAATTGGACTGGATCATCTTTTGAGGTCCCTTCCAATCCCTAATGTTTTGTGATGCCCAAGGAGGTGGTTGCGTCACCATCCCTGGACGTGTTCAAAGATCATTTGGATGAAGTGTTGAGGGATCTGGTTTAGAGGGGGAACTCATAATGTAGGGTAGAGAATTGGACTTCATGACCCCAGGGGTCTTCTCCCACCAGAGAAATTCTGTGATTTTACAGTTCTGGCTAAAATTCTAAACCACTCCTTGAAAATTCAAAGCAATTCACATCTATTTTAAAGAAAATTCGTGTAGGATTTTATGTCAGAGACCGACGTGTAAATTACTGCATCTAGAGGGCTGATTCATAGGGGAAAAGCTAAGGAAAAGAGCACTTGTGTCAGTCCGAAGCCAGACGCTCACTGCAAGCCGAAATAACAAACCAACAACGTCACATCGCGCTGACATTTAACCAAGATGCCCGTATAATTTCGCGGAGAGCAGACACGTGCAAATACCAGCAGGCAGAAAATAAATGCCCCGAGACGTGCCGTAAATTCCATCGGATGCAATTATTGAGGAGAGGAAACATGCAATGCCCTACTTTCTTCCCTTTAAAACTCTGCACTCCAAACCTACCTAAATTAGAGTGGGATCCATCATTGATTTTGTCATTCTCTAGAAATACGGCCTTCAGTTGGTTTGTCATCACTCTGCTGCTGATCCGAAGCAGCGGATGCATTAAGTATCAGTCAGGATGATGCGATTCTCCAGCTACTACAAGTCAAGCAAATATGTTCTCAGCCTTCTGGGACAAGCTTTCCTGTAGATGGATGACTCCAGATTTGATGTATGGACCGAAACATAGCAGTCCCTCAGACACCTTTATGGTGCCTTCCAACTAGATTTGTCTACACATATGTTAAGGGTGGGTGTCAGGAGGAAGGAGCCAGGCTCTGCTCAGTATCATCCAGTGATAGGATGAGGGGCAATGGGTGTGAGCTGGAACAGAGGAGGTTCCATGTAAATATCAGAAGGAATTTCTTCCCAGTGATGGTGAAGGAGCACTGGAAGGGGCTGCCCGGGGGGTCGTGGAGTCTCCACAACCCACCTGGCCATGTTCCTGTGTGACTGGATCCAGAGGGATCCCGCTCCAGCAGGGGGATAGGACTGGATCATCTTTCAAGGTCCCCTCCAATCCCTGACGTTCTGTGATCTTTCCATTACTTCCTGCTAGCTGAGATTTGCCTTTTGCATTCCGTCTCTGCATTGATTCCATTTTCCTTCACACATCATCCCCATAATTGAAACACTCTTCCCCAGCTTAAGGTCTCTGCAATGAAAAGCAGCTCCCACATCAAGAGTGCTTCTTCCTTCGGCGCATTATGGCATCAAGCCCCTCTCCTTTCATCCCCCCCGCCAAAATGTGCTTCAGTTTGAGCACAGATGAGATGACTGCTCCAATTTCCCTGGAAGCAGAGAGTCCTCATGCAGTTCTCGCTGCACTTCTACTTCTCCCCTGAATAGTCCTCACTGAATGCCCCGTTATCTTTGATGGCACTCATTTAGTGATTTATTAAGCAGTAATTTAGCAGCCTGTTATCAGTTCCTACTGGAGGGAGGAAAAAAAACACCACACAACCCAAGGATGCAGGATGTGTCTGCAGAATTACAGCATTTGGGCCATTTTTGGATCAGAGGAAAATTACCCAAGAAGTAATACATGTGAGATGTTTTCCCTGCATTTCATTATTGTCCCCACACTACAGCTCCCATCAGGGCATTCAGAATGTAGATTGCCTGGGCTCCATTCCTGCGGCCAGCACAAGCAGTGAGATGGCACAGAACTGCAGAGAGAGAACTCGATGGGGTTTCCCCTTGTACTGGGCACTGGGGAGACCTCTCCTCCAGGACTGGGGGCAGTGCTTGGTCCCTCACTTCCAGGAAGAGATGGATGGGCTGGAGCAGGTCCAGAGGTGAGGCTGGGGAAGAGACTGGAGGGAAAGGAAGATGGGGAGAGGCTGAGGGAGCTGGGAGTGTTTAGCCTGAAGAGGAGACTCAGGGGGGACCTTCTCTCTCTCCAGCTCCCTGAAGGGAGGTTGGAGTCAGGTGGGGGTCAGGCTCTTCTCCCAGGCAACCAGCACCAGGATGAGAGGGGAGGGCCTGAAGCTGCACCAGGGGAGGGTTAGGGTGGATGTCAGGAAGCCCTTCTTCATGGAAAGGGTGATCAGAGCCTGGACTGGACTGCCCAGGGCAGTGGTAGAGTCCCCTGCCGTGCCTGGAGGTGCTCAAGGCCAGCCTGGCTGTGGCCCTCAGTGCCCTGGTGTGGCTGCTGTGGTGACAGTAGGTCCTGGTCTGGGCTCAGAGGGCTTCTCCAGCCTCATTTTGTGATTCTCTATGACAAGGATGAGGAGGTCCTGAGCCTGGTCTCAGTTCTTCCACCTACAATTCAAAGTTTTCAGGTGGGGAGAACACACAAGGCTTAGAGCAGTTTGTGAGCTTCTTAAAACCCAGGATGCTTAAATGAATCTATGAACAAGAGTAGAAACCAAAGTGTGCCCTGAGCTTCAGATACAGCAGCACGGAGGGATCAGTGTAAATCCCAGCCGGAGAAGTGGTTCTGCTAGTAACTCTGATGATAGGACAGGCAAAGGCTTGATATGAAATTACAGCTTCTGAAGATCTGAATGAAAATAGAAGCGTTTTCTATTAATAAATCATTCCCATTTCTTACATTTGCCAGATTACAAAGTAGAGATAAAAGGAGGCAGCTAAGAGGGTAACGAGATATCAGGCAGATAAACGAGCACTGGTGAACTACAAGACAGAAAACAATCCCCCTCTCTCTCGTATCTGCTTATGACAAGAATTTCTAACCACAGCTTTGCTCTGGGAAAATAGCAACAGGAAAACCAACCACATAACACCTCCTCAAGCAGGGCAGCATCCTACGCTCTGGAGAGGGACAGCCTTCACTGGAGACGCTTGAGACCCACCTGGACGTGCTCCTGTGCGACTGGATCTAGGGGATCCTGCTCTGGCAGGGGGATTGGACTGGGTGATCTCTTGAGGTCCCTTCCAATCCCTGAAGATTCCATGATCCCATTGTCTGGAGGGACTGCTTCAGGATGAGTGGACAGGGACACCAGAAAAGGCTTTGGACTGCACTGCTTGTGCAAAACATCAAACCCCACCAGCAGCAGCAGCACAAAGTCACCCTATTCAAGGTGTAACACTAGGTCTCTCCCACTGCCTGCCAGTCTGCCCCAGGTTTTGCAGCCTGCTGACACAGCCAGCAAGCCAAGCTGGCCCCAAGCCCCGTATGGCCAGCAAGCCAAGCTGGCCCCAAGCCCCGCACGGCCAGGTTAGTCCTGCCTGCTGAACTCTTCCCTTTGTCTCTGCTCCAAAGCAGAGTGTCTGCACAGCCCGTCAGCCTGTTTTTTGGGCGAGCTCTTCCCCGCTGCCTTCAGCCGGTTTTGTTTTGCTGTTTGTGCTGTCATTGTTCGGGAGGCTAGAGCAGATAAAGGTCATTTTTGACTCGAATGGAAAAGAATGGTCATTTGACAGTGAGACATTCCCAGCTCGCTGTACATCAGCAGTGCTGGTACGAGCTCCTCTAAAACAGAGCCTAGAGACAAAAATTGCCCAAGCAGCTCAATTGCCAGCAGTCATTTCCCCAAAATGAGCACTCACAAAGCCACACTCCAGGCTCCCTCAGCCTCTCCTCATCAGCCTATCCCTCCAGTCCCTTCCCCAGCCTCGTTGCTCCTCTGGACCCGCTCCAGCTCCTCAACCTCTCTTGAGGAGAAGGGCCCGCTACAAAGCTGGTGGGCTTCCACAAAATTTTTGGATGCCATTAGTAAAAAGAGCTTCTCTGGAGATGTTTAAACTCGCCTGGACACATTCCTGTGTGACTTGGTCTAGGTGATCCTGCTGTGGCAGGGGGATTGGACTGGATGATCTGGGGCCCTCACTTCAAGAAGGACACAGAGTTACTGGAGGGAGTCCACTGTAGAGCAACAAGGATGATGAAGTGGAGCACCTCCCTTGTGAGGAGAGGCTGAGGGAGCTGGGTCTCCTGAGCTTGGAGAAAAGGAGACTGAGGGGTGACCTCATTAATGTCTATA